>CAUYQV010159682.1:0-16002 GCA_963574575.1 Galagoides demidoff | reverse complement strand
TTCCAGGTTCAAGAAATTAAGTCGGCTCGCGCCTGTGGCTCCATCGGCTAAGGCGCCAGCCACGTACACCTAAGGTGGCGGGTTCGAATCCCCAGCCTGGGCCCGCCAAACAACAATGACGGCTGCAACCAAAAAATGGCCGGACGTTGTGGCGGGCGCCTGTGGTCCCAGCTACTTGGGAGGCGGAGACAGGAGACTCGCTAGAGCCCAGGAGTTGGAGGTTGCTGTGAGCTGTGATGCCATGGCACTCTACCCAGGGGGATAGCTTGAGGCTCCATCTCAAAAAAAAAAAAAAAAAAGAAATTAAGTCTACAAATTCCTAAGAGCTGAGTCACCAAGGAGAGGACCCTGCAGGTGTATCCTTGGGGTCTCCTCGAGAAGACCTCTGTTCTCCTAGAACTCACCCTTCCCGGGTATCCTCTTTCAGCCTAAGGCCAGGAGTTCAAGACCAACCTGAACAAGAGCAGAACCCTGTCTCCACAAAAAATAAAAAAATTAACTGGGCATGGTATTATATACCTGTAGTCCCAGCTACTTGGGAGGCTGAGGCAGGATTGTTTGAGCCCAGAAGTTGAGGGTTGCAGGAAGTTATGATCACACGACTGCACTCCAGGGAACAGAGTATAACTGTGTCCTAAGAAGAATATGGCCAGGCACAGTGGCTCATGCCTGTAATCCCAGCACAGTGGGAGGCGGAGACGGGTGGATCTGCTGAGCTCACAGGTTCAAAACCAGCCTGAGCTAGAGTGAGAACCCTGCCTCTAAAAATAGCTGGGCGTTGTGGTGGGCGCCTGTAATCCCAGTTACTAGGGAGACTGATGCAAGAGAATCACTTGAGCCCCAAGAGTCTGAGGAGCTATGAGCTATGATGCTACAGCACTCTACTAAGGGCAACAAAGTGAGACAAACTCTGACTCAAAAAGAAAAGAAAATCAAAGTGTGGTCCCAAGGTCAATGGTCAATATCACTTAGGAACAGGTTAGAAATGCAAATTCTGGCTGGTCCAAATACAATGATCTTTAGAACTAATTGTTCAAAGCCTGCGATTTCTTCACTGCTTCACTTAACTAGCCTATCAAAACAATTTAAAAAAAAGAAAAAAGAAATGCAAATTCTCAGGCCCCCAGACCAACCACAGTAGCCAGCTTTGGAGATGGTGGATTCATGCCCTTAGGCAGTCCCCTTCCACATTAATTAGGGTTGAACTTTGTAACAAATAGTACATTACATGTCTTAAGGATGCTCAAACAGCCCCATGGAAAAGTCCATTAAGTGGCCAGAAAATAAGACCTCCTCCCAAACGTCAGCACTAACTTCCCAGACATGTAAGCCATCACTGAAGCAGCCATCACTGAAGCCAATCCTCCAGCTCCAGTCAAGCATACAGATTGCTGCAGTCCCATGATACCCCAAGACAAAATCAACCTGTTAAGTCACTTATATATAAGTGACCCACAAAAAGTACATTAGATAATAAATGTCTGTTGTTGTCTTAAGCCACTAAGTTTTGGGCAATTTATTACACAGCATTAGTTAATTAATATATGTACATAAACAGATATTCTGGGGGGTGGGGTCTAGCAAACAGAATTGTTTTGTATGTTTAAGACAGCATCTCAGTCTGTTGCCCTAAGCAAAGTGCGTGGCTTCTAGCAAACAGTATTTTAACAGGTGCTTCTGATAAACATGAAAGCAAAACAGTGATCTAGAGCAGGGGGTGGAAAACTTTAAAGAGCCAGAAAAAGGTCAGGAGCATTGTAATCCCATCACTTTGGCAGGCTGAGAGAGGAAGATCACTTGTGGCCAAGAGTTTAAGACCAGCTTGGGCAAAACAATAGAGATAGAGACCCAATCTCTATGAAAAATTTTGTAAATAACCAGGCATTGGCTGGGTGTGGTGGCTCACACCTGTGATGCCAGCACTGTGGGAGGCCAATGTGGAGGATCACTTTGAGAGAATATACTCACGAAGGGTGAGGGCTAGAACAGGTCTTCTCAAGGAGACCACAAGTATACACCTGCAGGGTCCTCTACATGGTGACTCAGCTCTTAGGAATTTGTAGACTTTGAGGCATGAGAGTAAAAAGCAGACCTAAAGATCTGTCCTAGCCACCCTGTGTAGGCATTAGCCAAGCTGCAGATGTTTCTGCTATCTGTATGCTCCTCCCTTGACATGCGAGGAGCCTAGACTGTAGTCTTCTAACTTCCTTAGGCCTCTGTTGCCTGAGGGCAGGTAGCCCTACCGGTCTCAAGGGCACGGGCGAATCAGACCTTCCCCCTGAGTCCCGGGACCTTCAAATTTTGTCATCCCGTACTCAGTTTTATGACCCTCACGTGCACTCTAGCCCTAAAAAGTGGATAAAAGACAGGCAGGAGATTCGGAGCGGGGAGAAGGGAAACGCCTCAGTTTTTGAGTCACTAGTCTTCCAAGTACCCATCCCCACCACCACCCAGCCAGGGAAATAAAACTGCTTCCTCTAACCAACTGGTGCCTGGGATCTTCTGTCTGCATTGGTGTCCTGCTACAACTTAACTTCCTGGAACCTGGAAATTTCCACTTCTGTGAAATCCTATAGTTCTGTGGCGGCTGGAACAGCATCTCTCACTTGATTCAAACTGACCAATGAAAAAGGTTACCTGTGGGTTGGAACTTTTTGACTGGAGATAAAAAGGGAAAGACCAAGTCAGTTGAGGAGCACAGCCATTTCAAATTCTATGCCATAAGCTCCATCAGCTGAAATAAAGCCCTTCCTCTTATAAACATGATGTTTGGGTGTTCTTTCTCTCATTGGGCCTCGTCTTCCTGCAACAACTTGAGCTCAGGAATTTGAGATGAGTCTGACCGAGAGTAAGACCCCACCTCTACTAAAAATACAAAAATTACCCAGGCATTGTGGTGGGTACCTGTAGTTTCAGCTACTCGGGAGGCTAAGGAGGATCACTTGATCTCAGGAGTTTCACGTTGCTGTGAGCTAGGCTGACACCAGGGCACTCTACCCTGGGGGCAAAGTGAGATTCTGTCTCAAAAAAACAAAACAAAACAAAACAAAAACAGGGGTGGTAGCACATGCTTGTAATTCCAGCTACTCAGGAGGGTGAGGTAGGATGACAATTTCAGCCCAGGAGTTTGAGGTTGCAGTGAGCTGTGATGATACCACTGCACTCTAGTCTGAGTGACAAAGTGAGACCCTGTTTTTAAATAAATAAAGGCTAGAAAGTAAATAGGCTTCAAAAGCCATTCAGACCCTTAAGCAACCATTCAACTCTCCAATTATTATGTGAAATCAGTCATAAACAATACATAAACATAGGAGCTTGTCTGTTTTCCAACAAATTTATTGACAAAAACAAGTGGCAGGTCATATTAGGTCTGTGTGCCACTATTTGTTAAAACTTGACCTAGGAAATAGCCAAGAGAAGTTAAGATATGGTCATATCAAAATAAATTTCATAAAATACACCTTAAATACAAAAAGGACTGCCTCTTAAAAAACTTCATCTGCTTTTCTAACAATTTCCCAGATGATACTGCTGGTTCATGTTAGAGTGTACAAACCCCTTTTGAAATTATGAATATAAACAATTGAGAATCAACAAAGAAATGAAATAAACACTAGAGTTACATGTGCAAGTTTAATTTCAGGAGCAGCGATGCAGAGCTGTGTTAACCAATATGGTAGCCCCCTGTCACATGGGTTATTGAGCACTGGAAATGTGGCTAGGCCAAAGTGAGATAATTAAAAAATACACAACAGATTTCTAAGACTTAAAAAAATGCAAACAATTGGGCAGCACCTGTGGCTTAAGGAGTAGGGCACTGGTCCCCTATCCCGGAGGTGGCGGGTTCAAACCCAGCAGATATGCCCAGTTAAATCTAATACATACATATATTATTAAAGTTAATTTCATATTACTAATGTCAATTAAAGTGTTTTTCACTTTTTTATGTGACACTAGAAAACTTAAAATAATATATGTGGATTGCATTATATTTCCATTGGACAGTGTTGATTGAAAAAAATGGTGGAGAATGGCTTAACGGGAAATAGAGGGCAAAGATCAAGATAAGTGACCACATAATTCAACTGATAATACATGGAGAGACAGAATTGAGACTTGATCCAACAGAAAAGGTCTAAGAAAATCAGGTCCCTATTGGTGGGACTAAAAACTCATACAGCTTCTTTGGAAAGAAATATGGAGAATCCTCAAAAATCTCAAATTAGATCTCCCATTTTACCCCAAAATCCCACTACCAGGCATCTACCCAGAAGAAAAAAATCATTTTAAGCTGTGCTTAGTAGGTAGAGCGCTGGCCACATATACGGAGGCTAGTGGATTCAAACCCAGCCCAGGCCAGCTAAAACAACAACTGCAACAACAAAAAAAAATAGCCGAGTATTGTGGCAGGCACCTATATCCCAGCTACTTGGGAGGCTGAGGCAAGAGAATCACTTACACCTGAGAATTTGAAGTTGCTGTAAGCTGTGACACCACAGCACTCTACCCAGGGCAACAACTTGAGACTCTATCTTAAATATTATTATTTTACCATAAGGACATTTGTAATACATTGTTTATTGCAGCTCACTTTACAATCACCAGAATGTGAAAACAACCTAACCGCCCATCAACTCAAGAATGCCTACCTTCCCCCTTTCTCCTCCCCCCCTCACGCTATGCCCATTCAGTGAAAGCACTCCATCCCCCTGCCTTTCCGTCATTACCCTGTCCCCCTAGCTTGAATTGAAATGAGTTTTTCTCCTGTTTGGGCATGCATTGGATCAAGTACTGGCTTCATATTAATATTGAGTACATCAGATATTTGCTTTTCCATTCTTGTGATACTCTGCTAAGAAGAATGTTTCAACTCTATCCAGGATATTACAGATATTACAAAAGATGTGAAGTCACCATCTCTTTTTATGGCTGAAGAGTATTCCTTGGTGTGCATGTACCACAATTTGTTGATCCATTCCTAAGTGTCTGTGCAATGGGCAGACAGGGTCCTCCAAGAGGCAGCAGATGTGTTGTGGTCCTGGAGCTCGAGAGGAAGGCCCAAAATAAGGAGTCACTGGCATCTTCGTGGCTGCTAAAACCAGCATTGAGTCAGATGCTCCCAAGGAGGAGACCAGGGAAGCAAAAAGACAAGGACAAGATCTGAGGGCACCCAATACGAAAGCCTGGAGAGGAACAACCCAACAAGAATGAGAAAAAAATTCTCTGTGCATAAAAATAAAATTAGCAACCCACACCACACAGAGTTTTCCACTTACAATTAGAAACGAAAAACCAGAGATATTTTAGGAAAACCACGGTAAGAACTAACAGTAAGAACTAAAGCTATGCAAAACAACTGAATATGGAAAAAACAAAATTACAGCAAGAAATGGAAGAAAATCTGCTTTTAACTCCCAATGATGCTCTTACATATTTGAGTAGAAAATTGCCTCAATTAGAACTGATCTCTTTTTACAAGGATTCATCAGAGAACAAGAAAGAATTCTTACAAGTTAAAAAACCCGATTTCTGAGTTGTGAAAACCAAAGTCAATATTCTCAACTAAACGCCTGAAATGGAATAGACATAAATGAAAAATTGCGCAAATGTCCTGGAATACAGAACCATGGATAGAGACTACCAGATCAATGTGGGAGGTCCCAAACGAAGGAAACTTCTCTCTGAGCCTTTATTTTATTTTTTTCCAGACAGAACCTCAAGTTGTCCCCCTGGGTAGAGTGCCCTGGCATCACACCTCACAGCAACCTCCAACTCCTGGGCTCAAGCGAGTCTCCTGCCTCAGCCTCCCAAGTAGCTGGGACCACAGGCGCTCACAATGCCTGGCTATTTTTTGGTTGCAGCCGTCATTGTTGTTTGGTGGGCCTGGGCTGGATTCGAACCCGCCACCTTAGGTGTATGCGGCTGGTGCCTTAGCCATTTGAGCCACAGGCGCTGAGCCTCTCTCTGAGCCAAACCCATTTCTTGCTTATTAGAAACACTTACCTTAGGAACACAGGTCCTTTGAAAGCCTGAGATTTCATTCCAAAATTATAGAAAGCTTCCCTACCACAAAAGACCACCACACCAACAGGCTCCAGTGCAGTCACTCCTTATCAGGGCCGAAAGAGCTGCAAGACCTGGACTCTCCCTCAAGAGGGTTGTACATGAAAACCCAACAGTAAGAGGGAAGTCAAAAATGAGGACAGTAAAGGAAGCTTCTGATACTCAGAGCTATAACAAACATTAAACTCAGTCTAACTCCTACCCAGAAAAACAGAAATCCTCACACCAAGGTCTATATAACTCAGTTTTTATAATTAGATACAAGAAGTTTGGCTTTCAACAAAAAACTGCAAGGCACATTAAATGGCAAGAAAAAACACTCAGAAGAGACAAAGCAATCATCAGAACCAAACTCAGATATGACCCAGATGTCAGAATTATCAGGGAATTTTTTTAAAGTTATAATTCATATGTTCAGGACCTAAATGAAAAAAATAGAAAACATTCAAGAACAAATGAGTAACATAAGAAGAGAGACAGAAATGCTAAGAAAAAATTAAAAAAGAAATGCCAAAAATCAGAAACTATAGTAACAGAAATGAAGAATACCTTCAATGGGTTCATCATATACAAAGCCAAGGAAAGAACCAGTGAACTTGAAAATAAGTCACTAGAAA
Source organism: Galagoides demidoff (assembly GCA_963574575.1). Classification (NCBI taxonomy): domain Eukaryota; kingdom Metazoa; phylum Chordata; class Mammalia; order Primates; family Galagidae; genus Galagoides; species Galagoides demidoff. The sequence continues at coordinate 9,322 of CAUYQV010159682.1, read as the reverse complement.
CCTCACAAACTTAAATGCAAAGAGCCAAAGAATGAAAAAAAGCAAAATATTGAAGAACTGTGTGACACAAAGTGATGAAGTAAGCATCTACTGTTAGAAAAGGGGCATCCACAGACTTGATCTGTAGATCAAGGTTGCCACAAACCTTCAACTTGTAAAAAATACCACATTATATGTGAAACACAATAGGCAGCAGAGCATGTAGCTCTGCAGCTAGGGCACCAGCCATGTACGCCGAGCCTGGCAGGTTTAAATAAATAAATAAATAAATGTGTGTGTGTGAAACACAATAAAACAAAATTTAAAAGCCATAATCAATAGCGTCAAATATGGCTACAGGCTGGACATGGTAGCTCACCCCTGTAATCCCAGCACTTGGGAGGCCATGGAGGGTGGAATGCCTGAGCTCACAGCTTTGAGACCAGCCTGAACAAGGGTGAACCCTCCCCCCACCCGGGGGAAAAAAAAAAAAAGCCAGGCGTTGCGGTGGGTGACTGTAGTCCCAGCTACTTGGGAGGCTGAGGCAACAGGTCCTCTTGAACCCAAGACTTGGAGGTTGCTGTGAGCTAAGATGCCATAGCACTCTACCAAAGGTGACCAAATGAGACTCTGTCTCAAAAAAAAAAAAAATGTGGCTACCATGTCATGTAAAAGAGAGACTGAGACTTCACCACTGGAGGGCACTGTACTATTGACTAATGGATGGGACAAGGTTAAGGCTTTGAGTTCCATCAAGATGCTGTTGATCTCTGGTTCCCTCCCTATAGATCAACCTTAGAGAAACAGAAAGCAAAGCATTCAATCCATGCTAACGTTACCTGAACTGGTGTTTGTGAACTGTTGTTCTGCCCTGGAATAAATGCCACCTGCTACTAACCTGGTGATGACAAATGACAAACTAGGAAGAAACAATTCATATCGTGTTGTAAAGGGTAATCTCCTTAATATAAAGAAATAAAACTTTAAAACTTTCCATAAAGAAAATCCAGATCCTAAATTAATTTGCTGCTGAATTTCTAAAGCAATTAAATAATAAACAACCTTCTTCCACCAACATTTTCACAGAATAGACAAAGAGAAAATACTTAACATGATTTTTGAAACCAGCATAAAATTGATACAAATTTGGCTCAGCACCTACACCTCAGCAGCTAGGGTGCCAGACACATACACTGGAGCTGATGGGTTCAAATCCACCCCTGGCCTGCCAAACAACAATGACAACTTAAATGAAAAAACAGCCAGGTGTTGTGGCAGGAACCTGTACTCCTAGCTACAGAGGCTGAGGCAAGAGAATCGCTTAAGCCCAAGAGTTTGAGATTGCTGTGAGCTATGACACCACTGCACTTTACCAAGGGCGACACAGTGAGACTATCTCAAAAAAATAAAACAAAATAATAAAATTGATACAAACTTAACAAACACATTATAAGAAACAAAGGCCAGATACCTGTAATCCTAGCACTTTGGGAGGCTAAGGGAGGAGGAGGCCAGGAGTTCGAAATCAACCTGGGCAATATAAAAAAACCCTATTGGTACACACACACAAAAATTTTAAGTTAGCTGGCCAGGCATGGTGGTGCATGCCTGTAATCCTAGAACTTTGCAAGGCTGCGGCAAAGGACTGCTTGAGCCCAGAAGTTTGAGATCAGTCTGGGCAACAGTGAGACTCCATTTCTACAAAAAATAGAAAAACTGGCTGGGCTAGATAGGATACGCCTATAGTCCTAGCTACTTAAGAGGCTGAGGAGGGAGAATCACCTAAGGCCAGGACCTTGAGGCTATAGAGTGCTATGATTGTACCACTGCACTCTATACCACACAGCAGAGGAAGACCCTGTCTCTTACAAAAAAGGAAGGAAAGGAAAATAATCTATTTCAAGAACAAAGACAATGGACCAGGAGCAGTGGCTCATGCCTGTAATCCTAGAGCTCATGAGTTTGAGACCAGCCTGAGCAAAAGCAAGGGTCTCTACTAAAAATAGAAAAACTGAGACAGGAAGATCATTTGAGCCCAAGAGTTGGAGGTTGCTGTGAGCTATGAAATCACAGCACTCTACTCAGAGCAACAGCTTGAGACTCTGTCTCAAAAAAAAAAAAAAAAGGCTAGAACATCAACACCAATTTTTTTTCCTGGAAAATAGGCTGATTTAACATTTGAAAATCAAAACATTAATAGAATTATATCAACCAAAATCAATATCAATAGGTCAATATCAATCAAAACAATGAAAAAATAAAGGAGAAAATCATATAATTATATCAATAATAATTAAACTCAATATCCATTGAATGATTGAAATTCTCACTAAACTAAGAGTAGAATGAAACTTCCCAGAAAATAGCTACCAAAAACTTATAGTAAATATATATCAAATGATAACTCTTGAGACTGGGAAGAAAATAAACATATACTACTTCTATTTCACTGAACATCAGAACTAGGGCTACTACAATAAAGAAAAAGTAATAAAAGTTTAAAGATTAGGGCAGCGCCTGTGGCTCAAAGGAGTAGGGTGCTGACCCCATATGCCACAGGTGGTGGGTTCAAGCCCAGCCCCAGCCAAAAACTGCAAAAATTAATAATAATAATAATAAAATAAAAGTTTAAAGATTAAAAAGGAAGAAATTTCCATAGAAAATAAGTGTGTAGAGGGGACATGTCAAATAATCTACAGATGAAATGTTAGAGTTGGCTTGGCACCTGTGGCTCAAGCAGCTAAGGCGCCAGCCACATACACCTGAGCTGGTGGGTTTGAATCCAGCCTGGGCCCGCCAAATAACAATGACAGCTGCAACCAAAAAATAGCTGGGCAATGTGGCAGGCACCTGTAGTCCCAGCTACTTGGGAGGCTAAGGCAGGAGACTCGCTTGAGCCCAGGAGTTGGAGGTTGCTGTGAGCTGTGATGCCTCAGCACTCTACCCAGGGCAACAACTTGAGGCTCTGTCTCAAAAAAATAAAATAAAAGTTAGAGTGGGCAGTGCCTGTGGCTCAGTGAGTAGGGCGCTAGCCCCATATACTGAGGGTGGCAGGTTCAAACCCAGCCCTGGCCAAACTGCAACAAAAACTAGCCAAGCGTTGTGCAGGTCCTCAGGAGGCTAAGGCAAGAGAATCGCCTAAGCCCAAGACCTGGAGATTGCTGTGAGCTGGGATGCCACAGCACTCTACCAAGGGTAATAAAGTAAGACTCTGTCTCTAAAAAAAAAAAAAAAATGTTAGAATAATAAATGATAAAATTGGCTCGGTGCCGATGCACAGTGGTTACGGCACCAGCTGCATGCACTGAGGCTGGCGGGTACAAACCTGGCCAGGGCTAGCTAAAACAACAATGACAACTTCAACAAAAAATAGCCAGGCATTGTGGTGGGCGCCTGTAGTCACAGCTACTTGGGAATCTGAGCAAGAGAATAGCTTAAGCCCAAGAGTTTAAGGTTGCTGTGAGCTCTGACTCCATGACATTCTACCCAGCGTGACATAATGAGACTCTGTCTCAAAAAATAAATAAACAAATAAATAAAATAAGATCATTGGATACAAGTTCAATATACAAAACCATCAACATACTAGCAACATCCAACTAGAGAAAAAAAATTTCAAATACTTAGGATAAATCTAACAAGAGAAGAAGACATCCTGATGAAAAAATACCAAACACTATTGAGAAAAATTGAAGATCTGAGTAAACTGAGAGGAATGTCATATTCATGAACAGAAAAAGTTAGTATTAATAGGATCATTGTAAAAGTTTTGAGATACACAAAATCAAGAAATGTAAAATCCTCAAGGATGGAAACAAATGAGGCCCTCTCAGCAACACCAATAAGCTAAGCAAGCTGAAACTTGCAAGGGTAAATCAGAAAGGATGCTGTGGACCGTGTTTCTTGGAACTGAAATAATGAACCATAACACAGTTTATCTCAAAACTTTGATAGTTACCCATGTATAACCCTTCCCCCCAAATGATCTATAGATGTAATGCAATATTGAAATCCAATAGATGAGCAGTGGAGGGCAACAAGTTGATAAGGTGATTATTAAGTTTACCCTGAAATACAAAGGACGTAAAGTAGCCAAGATATTCTTTTTTTTTCTTTTTTTTTCAGACAGTCTCACTATGTTGCCCTCAGGAGAGTGCTGTGGTGTCACAGCTCACAGCAACCTCAAACTCTTGAGCTTAAGCAATTCTCTTGCCTCAGCCTCCCAAGTAGCTGGGACAACAGGCGCCCGCCACAACACCCGACTATTTTTATTGTTGTAGTTGTCACTGCTATTTAGCAGGCTCATGCTGGGTTAGAACCTGCAGGCCCTGGTGTATATGGCTGGCGCCCTAACCACTTAGCTATAGGCACCAAGCCAGCCAAGATATTCTTGAAGAACAAAGGTAGAAAGAATTTATACCCACAGATAGGAACATGTTTCATAGTGCTATAGAATGAGGGGAAGGTGACATCAGCGCAAGGCTTGAAAAAGAGACAACTCCAACACACCTGAGAATTCAAAAAGAGATACACATACAGTCTCTGAGTTTTGACCGATGATAGAGGTCAAAATAATGGTCACCCTTAAGTGAGAATGTACAAACATAATCTTATAGAGGACACAAGGCAGCCTTTGACAGTGCAGAAAATGAAATGTCCCTTTTCTTGTCCTGAATTGATAGTTAACCATGTGTGTGACATATGAAAATTTGTCTACTTAAGATTTGTGCCCTTGGCTTGGCGCCTGTGGCTAAAGCGGCTAAGGCGCCAGCCACATACACCTAAGGTGGCAGGTTCGAATCCCCAGCCCGGGCCCGCCAAACAACGATGGCTGCAACCAAAAATGGCCGGGCGTTGTGGCGGGTGCAAGCTGAGACAGGAGACTCGCTTGAGCCCAGGAGTTGGAGGTTGCTGTGAGCTGTGATGCCATAGCACTCTACCCAGGGGGATAGCTTAAGGCTCCATCTAAAAAAAAAAAAAAAAAGATTTCTGCCCTTTACCTCAACTTCAGAAAAAAGAATACTAGGCCGGGCTCAGTAGCTCATGCCTGTAATCCTAGCACTCTGGGAGGCCAAGGCAGGTGGATTGCTTGAGCTCACGAGTTTAAGACCAGTTTGAGTAAAAGCAAGACCCTGTCTCTACTAAAAATTGAAAAACTGAGGCAAGAGGCTTACTTGAGCTCAAGAGTTAGAGGTTGCTGTGAACTATGACACCACTGCACTCTGCCTATGGTAACAGATTGAGACTCTGTCTCAAAAAAAAAAAAGAGTATTAACAACTTCAAAGTCAGATAACTTGATCATTTACTGGATGTGCAGACAGCAGGAAAAGGATGGAGGTAAATGTTACTTGGGGTATGAGTGGAGTGACATTTGTGGGAAAGAAAGAAGACTGGGGAGCTAACATACAGGGTAAATGTTACTTGGATTATGAGTGGAGTGACATTTGTGGGAAAGAAAGAAGACTGGGGAGCTATCAACCATTACTTTCTCGTTGGATCTGTGGAGTTTGAGGGGCCTGTGGATGAGCTACACAGAGATGTCCTGCAGAAAGTTGGCCATCAGAGCATAAGATAGAGGAGACCTCTAGGCTAGAGAGCCAGAGTTAAGCATCTTGGTAAATGATGCATCCCCAAAGGATGTGCATTAGTGAGACCAGGATGTACATCAGTAAGAGATCAAGAATGGACACCTTGCATGCAGCACTAGTAAGAAGTAGGAAGAGAAAAAAAAAAAAGAATACTCCATAGAGAAGACAGAAAAGAAATAATCACACAGAGAGGAACAAATCAGAAACCAACCAATAAGACATTCTAGGAAAGATGATATGAGCATCAACTGAACAGAATGCTCAATTAAGGCAAGCATTAAAGTATCCATAATATTTGCCATGATAAGGTCGCTGGTATCCCTTACCAAACATCCAGCAAGCCAGGCAGTTTGAAGTATAAAAGGGAAATGGGGAGACATTTGCCAGAAAACACAACTTTAACCTATCTGCTGTACAATCTATACAGAGTATTTAGGGAGTTTATCTGAGGTAATATAGTCCATTATTTCCTGCAGATATCCCAGGTTCTATGAGACAAAATAGGAACAACTGAAAAAAGGTCTAAGGGACACAGGCCCTTAGAAACATATATTGACTAAGTATTCTACCAGCACTAAGTTCTCTCCTTCCCCTCAGGAGCAATTACAGGTAGCACACTGCACTGATATCCGGTACTCATTTAAAGACTGTTCACTATGTTACCTACAGCAAAATTAGGAAAAGAACATTTTGGACTTCAATATCAAGAATTTTTCGTGTCTTATGACGAATTCTTGATTTCCTTTAAAAAGCCAATGCAGGCTCGGCGCCTGTGGCTCAAGTGGCTAAGACGTCAGCCACATACACCTAAGGTGGCAGGTTCGAATCCAGCCTGGACCCACCAAACAATAATAATGGCTGCAACCAAAAAATAGCCGGACGTTGTGGTGGGCGCCTGTGGTCCCAGCTACTTGGGAGGCGGAGGCAGGAGACTCACTTGAGCCCAGAAGTTGGAGGTTGCTGTGAGCAGTGAAGCCATAGCACTCTACCCAGGGGGACAGCCTGAGACTCTGTCTCAATAAAAAATAAATAAATAAATAAAAATAAATAGCCAATGCAAATCATGAAACAGGGAACATCTACATTTTGCTATGACTATTAGATCAAACAAATTTGCTGTAAGATCATGGAACCTGGGCAGTGCCTGTGGCTCAAAGGAGTAGGGCGCCAGTCCCATATGCCAGAGGTGGTGGGTTCAAACTCGGCCCTGGCCAAAAACGGCAAAAGAAAAAAAAAATCATGGAACCTACATAATTCTGCACACCACTTTGTCCTGATATTGATGTGCTCTTGTATATTTTTCCTGAAGTTGATTTTTATGTATTTCTACATTTCATTCTAAGACACTGTAAATAAGGTAGGGGATAAAAAATAAACAACTCCCCTGAGATCTCATCATTTTCTGCTGTATGAAAATAAAGAACTATGAAGGTGGAGCTGTGGAAAAAAGAAAAGAATGAATTAAAAGAGATCTGAGGCTCAGCGCCTGTGGCTCAATCGGCTAAGGCGCCAGCCACGTACACCTAAGGTGGCGGGTTCGAATCCCCAGCCCGGGCCCGCCAAACAACAATGATGGCTGCAACCAAAAAATGGCCAGGCGTTGTAGCGGGCGCCTGTGGTCCTAGCTACTTGGGAAGCTGAGGCAGGAGACTAGCTTGAGCCCAGGAGTTGGAGGTTGCTATGAGCTGTGATGCCATTGCACTCTACCCAGGGGGATAGCTTGAGGCTCCATCTCAAAAAAAAAAAAAGAGATCTGACCTGCCTTGAAACTCCTGGATTCTCCTGCCTATAAAGTTCTATTCACCAGCTAGATAGAATGTGGTCCAATAGAAGGGTGTCCTTTGGCCCTTAAATACCTTGGCAGTACTTTCTCAGTCTTTTGACAGAAACTAGTTTTGACATATAGAACCATGTCAAGAATTCTGACTACTGTATAGAGAAAATTAAAAAAAAAAAAAAAGAATTCTGACTATTGGCTAAAGCACTAATTTATAGATGACCTGGACATCCAACCTCCAGAGCTCAGTGTTTTTCAACTTTCATGTTAAGACAAAAATTGGTAACTCAGGAAGGTCTTTCCTGCACTACTTTCTGAGTCTGCACAATAGGATGGAGAAAGCATCCACATTTCTCAAGGTCACTTGTAGTAAGGGGCATGATGTAAGGGTCCCCCAGGATCTGGAAAGAGTAGAGAATTTGCAAGAAGTTAAAGGATGTTCTGTGGGTAGAGGGTTAAACAACTGTCTTAAGAATAAGTGGTATTGGGCGGTTCCTGTGGCTCAAAAGTGTAGGGCACCGGACCCATATCCTGGAAGTGGTGGGTTCAAGCCCAGCCCCAGCCAAAAAAGAAAAAAAAAAAAAAGGTGGTATTTTGTGCCCCTAGACCCAGGCTCTCTCAAACCTGAGGAACAAGTGACATTTCCTGGATAAACCTGTCCCTTGTCTTGGTCCCAGCTAACTTCTCCGTTTTGAAACCTGGCACAAAATTCCTATTGTCTGTTTGGCGGGCCTGTGGAGCACAAGAATCACATACTGCTTCTAACCGTGCAAATCTAGGCTCTGCTCTTTCTCAGACTTGTCTTCCTCTGCTCATCAACTCTAGTGAGGGGTCTTTGTTCAGCTGGTCCATCCTCCAGGTGGGATTGCTCTTTACCTCACAAGAGCAGCTTTGTTCTTCAGAGCCAGCATCTAGGCCTAGGAACGAAATAATTTTAGCTGGAACTTACATCAGGGACCCAAGTCTTGTAACTCCCTATGCCCCAGAATCTCGGGTTGATCCTTAAAAAAATCCATATCAGAACCCCTGAGGACGCAGTGGCGAGACCGTTCAGGCCAGGCCCCAAACCCTTCCTTATGCAGTGTTACTTAAGAACCCTGAAGAGACATCACCAGCCTGGAACTACAAGCGCCCAAAGGTAAAATGCCTCCCCCATTATACTTGACAATGATGTCCTAGGGTTCAGTGTTGATATGACACAACGCTGGACTTAACCGGAATCAGATTCCAGGAAGCTCGCAGAGCGGTGTGCCCCACGCCCACCTCCCGGACTGTGACTGAGGGGTTAAGTGCACACCTTCCCGCGAGCGCCGGGAGTTCCCGCAGTCCCCACTAGGCTGCGCAGCGGCCTCGGAACGAGCGCGGCAAACAGCCTGCGGTTACTCTCTGGAGAGCTGCCTGGGCCGGCTGCCAGCCTCTCTCCCCCTCTCCGACACGGTGAAGGGCAGCGGCTGCTGCAACGCGGGGATCCAAGACCCCCCTCCCGCGGGCTCAGTTCGCCCTTTCACTCAAGCAGTGCCCACACAGCGCCCCACCCTCGTCGCGCAGGGATCCGGGCCGCACATGCGCGGGGCGCCCATCGCGGCTCCCTGGAGGTACGCGCCGCTATCGGAAGGAGCCGTTTCCCGTCAGGCTGTGCGGCGGAAGCCTTGGCCCCCTGCAGTGAGGCAGGGCTGCGTCCGCCGGGCCGGGAGGGGGCGCGGCAGGTGTCTCTCTGGGAGCACAGATTCGGATCCGGACAAAAGACCAGGAGAGAACGCTCACAAGGCAGGCAAACGCCAAAAAGAAAAGCAAACCCGGTGATGGCAGGGTTTCTCCCGAGAAAACAAAAGCAGCGGCTCGGCGCCTGTGGCTCAATCGGCTAAGGCGCCAGCCACGTACACCTAAGGTGGCGGGTTCGAATCCCCAGCCCGGGCCCGCCAAACAACAATGACGGCTGCAACCAAAAAAATGGCCGGGCGTTGTGGCGGGCGCCTG
>CAUYQV010159679.1:0-19212 GCA_963574575.1 Galagoides demidoff | reverse complement strand
TACTTCCTTCCATATGCCCAATTGTGGGAAGTGTATAAAGGAAAGGATTCTGGAGATAAAGAAAAATATTATTTAGCAGTGGCAAGGATCTATAAGGGTGACTCTACTTGCTTAAACTCAAGGCAATAAGTTTCATAATTTTGAAAAGAATAGAGGAAGCAAAGCCTATGGAAATCCAGGTTTTGTACCTGATAGGCTAAAGGAAGTTTACGTGAGGAGGGTCTAACCAAGTACAATTGTGCTGAAGGAACCGTTCATTAATTATTTCAGGTGGTTAAATCTAGTCTTTTTAAAACGATTGGAAGTCTCTAAAATGCTTCCCCCATTGTGACTTACAAAGTATTAAGGACTGATTCAACAGCTTGTGAAATGGTCAACACAAAACAATATCGAAATTGTTACTAAAATGGGGAATTGTGCTAACTAAATCCAACATTGCTTTAGAATTGTGCGCTTTGCCTATTAAGATGATTTTTTTTTCTTATTTTTCTAAAATTTCAGAGTAAATAAAAAGGGTGCAGAAGATTAGGTTACATTGTTCGTATTTGCTAGGTAGAGTCTAAGTTGTATTTGTATTAAGCCAAATGAGGATTTGATTAATAATAATAATAGTAATAATAAAGGTCTTCATTAAGGGAAATCTGGCTGAGTAGACATGCCTGGATCAGACTACATGCATGGAATCCAATAGATGACTTTTTGGCAAATTTGTTCCCTTATTTTGTGACATTCCAGGAGGGAAGGTAATAATAATGAATATTTTTGATAAGTAATAATAAGTCTTACTTATTTGTGCCAGGCGGTGTTCTAAGTACTTCATATGCACTGGTTTGTTTAATCCTTATAATCTCTGTAAGAGGTGTAAGTGGTTATATTATTAATTTCATGGCTCCCAGATGAGGAAACTGAGGCCAAAAAAGTTCAGTAGCATGCCCAAGATACACGGGCAAAGTAGGAACAAGTTTTGAATTTAAACTTGATGGTGAGCTCCTAAGTCCACATCCCTCACTACTTCCCTGTTTTTCAGATTATGCCATTTTCTATTTTGCGGCACAGGCAGTTTCTTTGTGTTTGACAAGAAATGCGTCCTTCCTTGGCAGTCAGATAAATTCCCCTTTACTGAACATCTGCCCTGTCCATTGTGTGCAAAAGGAAATACTCTTTCTTACTCATCTGTGTGACATTTGTATGGCTGTGGTTCTTTGGCAAAATTTTTCAAAACCCAAAGAAAACTACTAAGACAAAGGCTGCCTTCGTATGTGGTTCCATAAACACCAGCAAGGTTGAGTCTGTGAGTTGTCAGATTGTCCCTTTCCCAGTTTTGACCTGTTTCCCTTCATTGAGGTTTAGAAATGGTATCTGTGAAATCTTTAAAAAAAGAAACACATCTGCTGACCATTGTAAAATAATTATTTATCGGAAGAATAATGAAGCATGCCATGTTTACATAGGACTTACACTGAAGCGATATTACAGTTGGATTATCTTTACATTTGTATACCCAAGGGATGAGGGAGTAGTTCTGAAGGAATTGATACTATCTTATGTTTATTTTCTTACATCAATAAGTAAAGACCAAGAAATAACTCTTGTTGGCTTCCTCCTGGCTGAAATGTATTATTCAGAATGACTAAGAGAAACTTAGATTGAATTTTGAACATTCATATAAATTTTGTATTTTGTTATTGTAGTCTCAAAGTTTGCCTTTATAGACTAGACTTCAGGATGCATAATATTAATACAAATTTATGTTAAAGAATAATTACCTCAGACTTTTTAAAGCTCTAGTTTAAATTCTTATCAAATGCTCCAAAGTACCTCAGCCAGTGTTTAAAATTCTAATTAATGGCTACAGATTGTAATTGTTTAGACTACCTTACAGAATGATTAATTCATACAACAAACGTATTTACAATTGGAATTTGCTTGTTGGGTTTCCAAAACTGAGCATTATGTCTGGCATATATAAGGATTTGGTCAGCTGATACCTACTTAAGAATTCATAATACATGTAAAATTACATTCTTATTGGCCAGATCATTGCCCAACAAAAAAGTATCTTTTATCATCAAAGCCTTTACAGTTTCTTCTTCCTTTTAATAATTTGAACACCCCAGGTCTCAGTATACCCATATGTGCACGTACATTGCTGAGCTTCCAAGAGATCCATGTCCACATGCATAATTCTCTCATTCTACATCATCAATACATATGTTTATTATTTCTATTTGCCCGTGTACTTAACAATCTCTAAGTATGACCAATAAACACCTATATGCTAAAGTTTTATAATGAGCATTGTCAAATTTAACATGTATTTAAATTTTTAAAAAATATCTAAAGATACAAAATATTTGACAAATGGTGCTTAGTAATAGATAGCTAAAATAAACATTGAGTTGCCTGACAAGTAGGAATCCCCCACCCCAATTTCTGAATTTTATACTAGACTGATTTTAAACATATGGGGTTATAAGCTTATCAGATTTCCAAAAATGAACCTCCTATAAAAATCACACTGGGCCCCTCAGCTGTGTTTTCTTCCATTATTTATAGACAAATTGAAAGCAAATGTTTTTTAAAAAAATACGATGAACTGAAAACAGCTGTTAGGATGCACTTTTTTCTCTAGAATTCATCTATAATACGGAAGTGTAGTAAGCCAGAGCTTAAACTTCCCCAAATCATGCATTATAATAATCATATTTAATGGTAGTTTTAGCATTAATTCAGAGATATAAGTGTTAATGCTTGCTTCAGTGAGATCCAAATGGCTCATTTAATTCAATAAAGGTTATGATTACAGCAAATGACATAGGGCAAAATGCAAATATTTCATTTTGGAGTGTCTTAATTGCAAATATATCTTACAAAGAAGAGACTTTTTGAAAGTCCATTTGAAAATGTTTAAATGACTATTATGGAGATGATTCCAGGCATTTTTCTCTATAGACTGAAGCATAAAGTAAATGTGTGACCATAAGATCATAGAAAAAGTAAAAAAAAATTTATGTGCAAATGTTGGATGGCTTATCTGTTCTAAACATAAACATTATTCATTTAATAATAACATTTTTCTTAATTTAGCAAAAGCATATTAAATTAACAGCAGCTTATTTTAAAATTACAGAAACATTTAGTCCATGAAGACACTATGATTTTTTTTTAACTTAAAAAATGTTATCCTTTCTAGATGTGATAACTTGAGAAGAATGTAACATCACCTATATAGAATTCTTGCCAGGAATGCGTAATCTGAGTTTAATCATAAGGAAACATCAGATTGCTCTAAATGAGAAACATTCCATTTAAAAAAGAGAAAGAGAGAGAATGAGTTCTTCAAAATGTTAATGTCATAATAGACAAAGAAAAGCTAAGGAAATTTTCAAAATTAAAAGACACTAAGGAGATATGACAACTAAAGGCAATATCTGATCTTAGACTGGCTTTAGTTCTGGAGGAAAAAAGGTTATAAAAGCCATTTTTAGGTCAAGCAACAAATTTGGACTACAGATGGCAGATTAGATAGAAGTATTGCATCAATGTTAAATTTACTAAAGTTGATAACTGCACTGTGATTATGTAAGAGAATATCTTTATCCTTAGGAAATACACACTGAAGCATCTGGGGTAAAGGGCTATGATGTATGCAACTTAGTCTCAAATGGTTCACAATGATAAGGAAAATGGGTCAAAATGTCAACAATAAAATAACATGGGTAAAGGCATATGGGTTTTTTGGTACGATTGCAACTTTTCTATAAGTCTCAATTTATGTCCCAATAATGATAAAGTCTGTCTCAATTTATTTACAAATTAAAAAAATCACCTTACTTGAGATAAAATGGTTTCTAGGGACCACGAACTCTTCTTTGATAAATACAGTTGTAGAAATGCCACTTCTGTGATCACTAGGTGTTACTCAGTATTGGTTGAATGATTCATTGAATGAAAGAATACAATGGGTATGTTAAATTTCTTTAGATTTTTGGTTTCAAATTCCATGGTTGATATAAAAAAATAAGCAGTCATCGACTCAGTCTTTTAGTGACCAAAGAGTGTGTTGTCCTATATATCTCAGTTTGTTGAACTACAAGTTTCAAAGGATTTTTTTCTTTTGTAGTCTCACTTAGCTGGTCATCAATCCTGCAAATTCCTCTCCAGGAGATAGGTGTAAATGTTTTTTCTTATGGTCATATCTTCTTAACTACTTTATCAAAATGTTTGCCTATAACATATTTCTTTTTTAAAAAAATTTCAGAACATTATGGGATTACAAATATTTAGGTTTCAAAGATTTCTTTTGTACTGCTTGAGACAAAGTTATAAGTGTGCCCATCATCTCAGATGTTAGGTATGATCTCACCCATCTTCTCCTTCCCACTCTCACCTGCCCAGTTTCTGTTGAGTTTAACTTCTGTCTGTGCAGGTGAGTGCTATTCATTTAGTTCCAATTTAATAGTGAGTATATGTGGTGTTTGTTTTTCTATTTGTCTGATAATTCACTAAAGAAAATGGTCTCCAGTTCCATCCAGATTGATACAAAGGGAATTAATTGATTTTCTTATTATTTATTTATTTATTTATTTATTGAGACAGAGTCTCACTATGTCACTCTGGGTAGAGTGCTGTGGCATCACAGCTCACAGCAACCTCAAATTCTTGGGCTTAAGTGATTCTCTTGCCTCAGCCACCCAAGTAGCTGGGACTACAGGCGCCCACCACAACACCTGACTACTTTTTTTGCTGCAGTTGTCATGGTTGTTTTAGCTGGCCCAGGTTGGGTTTGAATCCACCAGCTTTGGTGCATGTGGCTGGCGCTATAACCACTGTGCTATGGGTGCTATTCATTTGTTTAAATGACCGAGTAGTACTCTATGGTGTACATATATGACATTTTATTAAGCCACTCATGAATTGATGGGCACTTGGATTGATTGCACATCTTTGCAGTTGAGAATTGTACTGCAATAACATTTTAGTGCATGTGTCTTTTTGATCAAATGACTTTTTTAGGGGGGGTGATAAATACCAGTAGTGAGATTGCTGGATCAAATGGTAGGTTTACTTTTAGTTCTTTGAAGGCTTTCCATACTACTTTCCTCAGAGGTTGTAGTAGTTTGCAGTCCCGTCAATGGTGCCTAAATGTTCCCTTTTCTCCACATCTGTACCAGCATCTATTGTTTTGGAACTTTTTTTATAAAAGACATTCTCACTGGAGTTGGGTCATATCTCAGTGTGGTTTTGATTTGCATCTCCCTGATAATTTAGTGACATTGAGTGTTTTTTACACATGTTTATTGGCCATTAGTTTATCTTCTTTTGAAAGATTCTGTTCCTGTTTTTTGCCCACTTTTTAATGGGGTTGTTTGAATTTTTCTTGCTGCCTTGCTTGAGTTCTTTACAGTTCTGTGTAGCATATTTCATGAGAGCAAGTTTTAAAATATTTTAAATTACTTTGTAATTTCCAACCTTGGAACCCAAAGTCCTTCACTTTACTCTGTCTTTTCCTAAAAAATACAGATAGTTTGGTTCCCATTACAAGATACAGGACGTGAAAGGTCTCTCTACCTATCTTTCTGTTTATTTTTGTGTCACCTATTGTTCCATGCTCAGCTATTTCCTCCTCATTTTTTCTCTATTTATTCCTATTTGTGGTAAAATTGATTTAAATATCCAACTACACTTAAAAATATTTTATGTTCATATAAAATCAGCTTATAGTTCATGATGAAAGTGTGAAGTAGGAAAAAAATGGTTGGTCTTGACCATGCAATTAATTTTTTTAACTTTAGACATTATGACATTGATCTCTTCTAAAACTTGCTATGCAATATACACTCCATAGACCAGTGGTATCAGCATCACCTGAGACCTTTTTAGGAATGCTGAAGCTCAGGTCCCAACCTAGATGTACTGAGTAGGAATCTGGCCGGGTGTGGTCGCTTGCACCTGTAATCCTAGCACTTTGGGAGGCCTAGGATGGCTTGAGCTCACAAGTTTAAGACCAGCCTGAGCAAGAGTGAGAGCCTGTCTCTATCAAAAATAGAAAAACCACCCAGATGTTGTATTGGGTGCGTGTATTCCCAGCTACTTGGAAGGCACAAGCAAGAGGATCACTTGAGCCCAGGAGTTTGAGGTTGCTGTGCGCTATGATGCCATGTCACTCTACCGAGGGCGAGTGACAGAGTGAAACTCTGTCTCAAAGGGAAAAAAAAATTTCAGAATGACCCAGGTAGAACCATGTTAGCCATCTCTTTTATAAGATTAAGACCATTATTTTGATCTTTCCTTCTTATTTAACATTTTCCCAGGTTTTGTTTTGTTTGGGTTTTTTTGAAGCAGAGTCTTACCTGGTTACCCTCACTTGAGTACTGTGATGTCTTAGCTCACGGAAACAAACTCTTGGGCTCAAGCGATCCATAACGCCTGGCTGTTTTTAGAAACGAGGTCTCAGACTTGCTTAGGCTGGCCTTGAACTCCTGAGTTCAGGCAATCCGCCCACCTTGGCCTCCCAGAGTGCTAGGATTATAGGCGTGAGCCACCCCACCCAGCCTTCATTTTCCCAGTTTTTTCCTTTGTTTTCCCTTTCTTCCTTGAAACTGCGGTGGTGACGCATATCATAAGGATCAGCAACAGAAAGAAATTCATATATTTATTATGAATTCCTTCCCCTTCATATCGCCTCAGTTTATTTCCTGCCTTTGATGCAACAATGAAGACTTTAAGGGGATCCCAAAATAGCTGCAGTGATAATGACAGGGTATCTTTTAAATTTTTTGTTTATCTTGGGTAAATTAACTTTCAGAGGAAGATTTGGGTATGCTAGGAACAGCCATGTGGCAACACTGTCCAGGTGCTTTCAACGTATTACCTCTTATAATTCTACTAAAACCCTACTGAGCAGTGGTCATTGCTCCTATATTAAGAAAAGGATAGGGAAGCTTATGTAGGTTAAGTAATTTGCTAAATTCAAAGGCTGAATTCAACTCCAGATCTCTCTGAGCTCTTCCTGCCACACAATGCAGTTTTGCTCTTTTGAAGAATGAAAGTACAATCAATTCTCTCTTACCTTCATCAAGCATATTGGAATTAGAATTTTTAGTATATACTTAATGTTTTTATTTGGGCAGAATGAATTTCTCGTTGACTGAGTTAAAACTCTTAGAGCAGGCTAGGCGCCTGTGGCTCAAGCGGCTAAGGTGCCAGCCACATACACCTGAGCTGGTGGGTTCAAATCCAGCCTGGGCCCACCAAACAACAATGCTGGCTGCAACCAAAAAATAGCCAGGTGTTGTGGCGGGCACCTATAGTCCCAGCTACTTAGGAGGTGGAGTCAGGAGAATCTCTTGAGTCCAGGAGTTGGAGGTTGCTGTGAGCTGTGATGCCACGGTATTCTACCCAGGGGGATAACTTGAGGCTCTGTCTCAAAACAAAAACCTCTTAGCGCAATGATAGTTTCCCACTTCATTTTGCCATAGATCTGTCAGGGTGGTTACAAAGAACTCTGAGGTTCACGCAGAATTATTTACAGTTACCTGCCATGGCAAATGGTCAAAATACTGATCATCTACAGGGATGTGGAGTATGATTTCCAGAACAGCCCAGCTGTGGACCTGCCAATTCAAGGTCATAGATGTCACAGGTACTATCATAAGGGGTCATGGTAGCAGACATCACAGTGCACAATGGGATCCTTCCCAAGCCATAGCACCTCTTACTTCTTTCTCTCTAATAAGTGAGTATGACACTAAAGCTTCAGAAAAGGTACTTTATAAATTATTTTGTAAAACTTGTTATTGTAAAATAACTAGGCATATAAAAAAGCATAGATACTGATATGATATTTGTATTTTACCATTCTGCCTAAGAAATAAAGCATTAAAACCCTTTATATATCCACCTAATCCTATCTTTCTTCCTTCTTTCCCCAGGGGTGATAACATGTTTGAGATACATACATGTAAGCAATGATGACTTCAATTCCTTTGTTTACACTGTTGTGTAATATTCTCTTGTATGAATATTCTGTAATTTATTTGCTTACTTTTAAATTGATGACCACTCAGGAGACAAGAGTGAGGTTGGTGCAGGGAGAATGTGTGATTAGATGTGAATTATTTTCTGGTTTTGTTTTTGTTTTGGGAATGGGTTGAAAGATGTGTAAGTTACTAAAAATAAATTAATAACTCAATGTAAGTGCAATGATGACATGTCTCATGGGACCATGACTAATAACACCAGATAAATAACAGAAATGGCAATTGTATTAATTTCCTAGGACTGCCAGAACAAAGTACCATGGTCTGGGTAGTGTAAACAACAAATTTATTTTCTAACAATTTTGGAAGCTAGGTATACAAAGCCAAGGTGTTGACAGAGTTGGTTTCTTCTGAGGCCTCTCTTATTGGCTTGTAGATGACTGTGTTCTGTTCCCTGTATCTTCTGATGGTCTTCCTGGTGTGTCCCTCTCGGTCCCAATCACCTCTTAAGAGGAAGGCCAATAGTCATTTGGACTAAGGCCCATGCTAATCATCTCACTATAAAAATTACCAATCTTTAAAAACCCCATTTTCGCATACAGTGGGGGTTAAGACTACAACATACAAATTTTGGGGGGGGGACACGATTCAGTACACAACAACTATCAGAGATATTGCTTCAGTGACCTTCCTATAAAGGTCTCTTTGTGCAAATAAGGGAAAGTTCCCTGGAGAATCCAGCTAAATATGGAATTGCTAGGACACATAACAAAATACTATTATGAACGATGATGATGTTTGCACAGTGAAAGTTTGGAACACTAGCAACGATAGCAGCAAGCACTTTAAAAACAATAACTCTACATTTTATAAAACTATATTTAGTTTTTTACGACAACAGTTTTCAGAGGTAGTTGTTATCATCATACCACTAAGGAAACTGAGGCTGAAGGAAATTAATCTTTCTCAGGGCCCGGAGGAGCCAGCTATAAAGCTGAGCTTCTGGCCTAGGACTGTTGGATTCCAAAGCGTGTGCTGTAAAGCAGCAAGAGCAGCTTCATTGGGGGAACACACACACACACACACACACACACACACACACACAGTGTCTACTTTTAGGAGTGCTGCCCTGGGGCACAATTAGTCACTAGTTCGAAAACCCATTCATCAAGCTGCACTAGATGTGGCCGGAAGGGAAGATGAATGACAACAGTGTGTGAGAACAGCTTAGGAAAAAAAAAAGGAGGTACAGATTCCCTGAAAAACAACTCCCAGAGAGGCCCCATCTGTGTTGTCTTACAAAAATAGAAAAGTGGAGAAGCCTCGTGGCTTGCTTTAGGAGCACAGGAATGACATCCTGTGACGTGAAGAAGGGTGGCGGAAGTCCCCATGAACAATGGCCACAGATGCCAGGCCGTGGAGAGAGCTGCCTGGGGGAGGAACTGCGTGTTGCTCCCAGCTGTGGGACGTGCACAGGAAGGAAGCCCTGGGCCAACAGCAGCCCCACCACAGCAGTTGCTGCACTAAAGCATTTAATTAATTCAGGATGCGCAGAGTGGCACCTGGAACGTAATGAGTGCTCAGTACAGGTTGTTTACTATGACTATGACTATTGTTGTTATTCTCTTCATGTAGCCCCAGACACAAGACAGACACAGTAGCCCCTTTGAAGGAGGAGATAGGAATTCCATTAATAAGGCTTCCATGAATGGTGGAGGTGTCTGCTCCATTAATCTGACCAACCCAACCAGTGGGGATAACACTGAGGAGGAAAATGTGGTATTCTTGCTTGACTTTTCCAACATTAAAAATTTAGACTATGTTCATTGTATCATGCTAAAACCTGCTGGAAAGGATAATTGGGATTTTAATTGAGGCATATGCAATAGTAATTTTTAGAAAATGAAGATCCAGTTCTTAGCATGGGGGATACTAGGTACACGTACAAGGTCAAGTGCTTTGAAAGGATGTTCGGCCCCCTCCCTGCCTTTTTATTCCTTTCATTTCTTTAGCCCAGTGCGAATTTCTTCCCTTGAAAAGCTCTAAAGAATCATAGAATTCGAGATAAGAATTACTAGGTTGTTTAAACCTCATCTGCTGACTAGGAGATACTGCCTTAGTACAATTGATAATGCTTTTTCTAGTGTGGCTTTGAACAATGTGGCATTTATCAGCCAAGCCGTGGCGGCGATGGAGGCTTCTGTTTATGTTTGGAACAGGCCTGGCCCAGGGAGGCACAAGGAAGACGCTCCCAAAGGCACACGCCTCCCCGCAGCAGGCCTGATCAGCCAGCTGTAACTCAGAAGGGCAAAAGGGTGGTGAGGCTCCACTTTGATGTGGTCGGGTCAGCCCATTGCTGTTGGGTGGTGTGCCTGTGCTGGCAGCAGGGTGGGGGGCATAACTACAGGGGAGAGTTTTGCAATGTGTGCCTATCGGCTGAGCGCTGGACAAACATTTTCGCCACTGGCTATTTCCCTGAGGCTGCTGACAGTTTGTGCAACTTGTGCAAGACATTCCTGAAAGAGAGGAGCATTTGTTCAACTTATATAACTTCTTTTTGTATCATAAGACTAAAGCAGTCCTTCCGGTCTCATGTCCTGTTGAATGTGGTCCAACTGAAACTTCTTTCCTTTGCGTACTCAGAAACCTGACTACCTGTGTAAATTCCGCCGGATAGCACAGCTTACCGTGGGGCCTCGGTCCTCTCTGGCTCTCCCAGACACCCAGATTTCACAATGACATTCCTTCTTCCTTTTGTAATTATATTGAATTATTAAAAAGAAAAAGTAATAGCTGTAAGTGAACAATTTCTTCAACGTGTTCTGCGATTGTGTGTGTGTGTGTGTAAAATGTATATATTTTGCTAGCACAGGAGAAACTGTGTGATTCTGGAATTTTAACAGAGGAGTTTAGCTCATGGGATTTGGGGGGATGTTACGATGTGTGCATAGCTGAGGACACTAGCTGCTTTGGGGTAGGGAGAACTTTTATCCACTCATTTCTGGCTTCTGTTAAAGGGGTTGAATAAAATTCGTGCAGCTCCCAATATTTGGCATAGATAGGTTTTGTTTCCTGCCAATTGTTTTTGAGAAAAGTGCTGATTGGTTATGTCCAGATTTATTTTTTAGAGGTTTTTAGAATGAGTTGGTTTAAGACTTTGAGCATTATGATTGAATACAAGTTATTTGATAATCATTATTCACACCAGTGCTTCACAACACTTCTTATTCTGTGGCCGGTAAGATTTCCAATTTACCAAAGCAAGTTTGGCTGGAAAGGGGGTGACTTACACAGGCTCTCTTTTGTTCAGGGGTTTACAATTTACATCGTACCTTCACAGAGGTATTCTCAGTTGACTTTCATGATTGTCCACAAGTAAATAGCCTAGCTGTTATTAGATTTATCTGACAGATGAGGCTATCAGGACTCAGAGAGGTAAATGGCTTTGGCCTAAGTCTCACAGCTAGCAAGTCTGCTTTCCCTTAAAAAGGAATTTATTGATCAATCAGTGCTGGTTTCTATTAATGTGGCAGTGGATCCCATGTGCCAGGCACTATGTTCAGTGCTTCATGCACACTATTCAGTAACTATTTACCCCCTACCATAAGAGTAGGCAGTAATTAGCAGCAGAAGAGGAAACTGAAACTCACATCACCCAGAGAGAGTCCTCTCATTTATAAGCAGGTCATTTAAGGCAGCGCTGATGCTCTGTACACCATTGCACACCGAGGAACCCGTGTCTCTCACTAAATGTCATATTCCTTTTTTCGTTCCCTTATTATCCGTTTGCATGATGATATTCCTTCTTCCTCTTATAATTTTACTGGACTCTGCTTTAGGATCATAAAGATGGGAGAAACCGAATACACGTGGGCATGACTCATGGACAGTGGAGATTTGGCAGTCGTGGGGGTTCTCACTGAGGGGCTCTGAATTGTGCGCATGGGAATGAAGTGTGGTAGAGCCTGATGCAGCCTGGGACGAGGAGGTGAGGAACACACCAGCTGCATAGTCTTACAGCAGCTCGCTCAGGGAAGAGGCTCCAGGAAAGTCAGCCTCCTGGTGCCTCACTGTTCTGTGTTGATAATACCCCTGAGTTCTTGACACTCTGACAGGGGAAGCCTATTACATAGATCCATGAAGGAAAGGGCCACACAGCTCTCGATTTGGGGTCATCTTTCATTTCTTTTTTAATTGTTGCTACTGCTGCACCCTTGGCATTACCTGTGAGCAGAGTCTTAGTGGATTTGGCAGAGGTTGGGACCAACGTGCACTGGGAAAAGCCAGAAATGGAAAAATTGAGTAAAAATCTTCAGGAAAATACAATAAAATGTTCTGGAGTATTAAAATTAATCACTCGAATATGTGTGGCTTATATTTTAAACTTTAAAGTTAAGTCTTAAGATGTGGCTCCTCATAACATTCATGAGGCTGGCCACATTAAAAAAAAACTGCCATTATTTTTGAAATGTTCTACTTCAAATAATATTGATTTTTAGATGTTATAAGTGAGGAATGTGATATATCAGACAGAGCTACTACTGGCTCTTACCTGTCTCTGCTTTCCCACCTATAAATGGGAATAAAAACATACCTGCTAAGAGGTAACATTGTAAGCTGTTGGAGATGTCCCCAAACCTATCACCTTGAAATTAAAATGCATTATTACTTAGAAGTATAGAATGTTTATACACATCTTTCTAAATTAAAGAATGATTAACTGAGAAATAATTTGCCTTATGTGAACATAAAACGTCTTTTCTCTATGCGAACTAGTTTCTTTTTGTACAAAAGGAAAGGCAATCCAAAATTGCTGAGATGGAATGTTCCAGAGACAGCCTGTTCAGGTGAGTAGAGTCATATGTAGGGAGAGCAAACTCACACTGTCTGAGTGGACTGTGTGTTCTAGATATGAGGAGCCTGACTCAGAACTAGGACCTTAGACAGCTTTTGAAAGAGCTGGGAAGGAGGGGTGCACTGGTGCAGAGGTCAGAAAGCTGCCCCCCTGGAGGTCAGAGGAATGCCTCAAAGGGTCAGGTAGTTGCTGCTGAGGCCCACAGCTCAAATCACCTGGAGAGGTTTTCAAAAGCTTGTCTACAGGCTGCCACGCTTCTTGAGAATCTCTGAGAAGTTTGCACTAACTGTGCTAGTCTGCTGGGCAAAGTGGGTGGCTCTGGTGCCTGTGCACATCTATATACCTTAAGTCCTCCCTGTCACCCTGTGAGATGAATCGGGGTGGGGGGGGGCAGTCCCCACACTTGGAGTAGGGGGTGGTGGTGTAAAGCTGGCAATGGACAATCCAGCACACCAGGCTTATTTCCCTAAACTCTCACAGAAAAATAAAATTCAACATAATCACAGAACAAAAACAGACCCTGACGTGAGATCATTCCTTCACTCATTCATTCATTCAACATGGTATGCTTTGGATAGCCAGGTAATGTGATATGCTTGGGGAAATATTTCATAATGGTGGACTTGTCCTTGCTTATTCTAGGTGGGGAGACAATTCACATACAAGTAACACCCCCACAATAATCACAGCTTTCAATGGTAGGAAGGACCCAGGTGCTACTGGTGGCATTTTAGACACAGGACCCTCTGGTAGTTCTTTTGTGTAGTGCCTTGTATTAGATTTATCTGGATATGCGGTAGAGCCTCAACTAACAGTTGACCCCCAAGGGACTGTAGCCAACTGTCAACATACACAGTCGTCAACACAAGGAACAAGGCTCACTGTACTGATACTGTACTGTACTGACAAGTACATGTCTGGTCTATGAAAATTAGGTCAGCTTAAGGAGGTGGTCAGTGTAGGAGCTGGGCAACTATGGAGGTGCTATTACATTTCTTATCTCTTCTGTTAGGTTTTAAGCTCCTGGAGGACAGGAAAGGTAGATCACTTATAATTTTATTTTTTACAGCTATTGTTAGGAGTAAGAGAGTAGTCACCAAGGAAATATTAGTTGAACAGATGTGTGGCCCACAGTTCAGAATTCCATGCAGACTCAGGTGGTTTCAGGTAAATCAGAGGGACAAACTGTTTTAGTTTTGTGAGTGATCCCCATACTTATGTAGACAGGCTGCATTCTTCTGTCTGCTACCCAGGGTCCAGGCCTTGACACTCCGGTTCCTGGAGTTCATAAAACAACCCTCATTTGAGGGGATGGATTTCTCCAGTCTAACTGCCTAGGAGGGCAGGGTCATGGGGTAACAGAAACTCCCAGAAGAGAAAACATGCTGATTAATACATCCACCTAGTGTTGTATTACCTTTGGCATCTTTCCGATCTCCACAGAAAAGCGATCTCTTCAGAGAGGTTTTCTCTGAGCCGTATGCTGCTTCTAAAAATGACACATGCAGAAAATTGAAGCCCAACACACATTCACGAGAATAAATATTTTAGTTTGAATGATTCAGATTAAAGGTCTACATATAATATGTTAGTGGAGTAATTGTTTAACTCTCAGAGAATGACCCATAGGGTAAAAGTCAGGAATAGGATAAATGTAGGTTTGTTCAAGGTTATCTTTGGGGGATAATGTGCAAGTCCCTACCTTCTTGAAAAGCAGGCCGTGGAATGAATTATGCCAATTGTGTCTTCTTCTTCTTCTTCTTTTTTTTTTTTTTTTGAGACAGAGTCTCACTATGTCACCCTTGGTAGAGTGCTGTGGTGTCACAGCTCACAGCAACCTCCAACTCTTGGGCTTAAGCGATTCTCTTGCCTCAGCCTCCCAAGTAGTCCCAGCTGCCACGATGCCTGGCTATTTTTTTGTTGTAGTTGTCATTGTTGTTTCACTGCCCTGGGCTGGGTTCGAACCCGCCAACCTCAGGGCATGTGGCCAGCACCATAACCACTGTGCTACAGGTGCCGAGCCTACCAACTGTGGTGCCTTTCTGATGATTCACAGATGTATCTTACTCTTCTTTTGTATTTCATCAAAATTGAAATAATCAGAAGGAGAGTGATATTAAGAGTTAAATGTCTAGTCTTTTGGGGGGATGTCTCCATAGAAACTTAGTCCAAACCATCTCTTCTCCCAGTGTTTGAATCTTCCCAGTAAGAATCCGTCTTAGTAGCCAGGTGATTGAAAAGGCCAGGCTGCAAATTTTGCTACCCGTAAACATATTGTTAAATGTAGCTAGTGAGAGGGCAGCTAGTTCTAGGAACCTTCAGTGGCTCACCATTTCCCCTTCCCACTTCCCACCGCCCTAGAACTGTTAACACGACATTTTGCCCCAGTCTGTGTGGTATCCCACGTTAAACAGATGGGTTCCAGCCGCAGCCTGAAGATGGGAGATCTGTTTGGGCACAGCATGGTTCATACTCCCACCCAACTCCTGATTCCATCTGTACAAAGCCTGCTGAAAAGTCAGGACTCCTTGTTGTTGTCTACGAGTGTTTATTTTTCCTTCTCTTTGTCTCTTTTCTCCCACTGTGGCTAAAAAATATTTCCCCGATAATGATTTTTGTAGCACCTTTAAGGAAGGAAAGTCTGTCGGAGCAACATGAAGGAAGGGCCATAAGAACTCCCTCCACATCACCAGGAGGGTGTCTCAGAGCTTTAAACCATAGTTTTCTTTGATTTTTTGACTGTGAACGAGAAAAAAAAAGGTATTCCCTCTCCCACATCTTCTTTCCCACCCTAGTCCAAAGTGGATTTAATTACCTCTTAGTGTCATGTTAAGATGTGCGGACGATTACGCTGAAAAAGATCAGCTCAGTCACAAGAGCAGAATGTTACCCAAGTAGGCTGTGGTATCACATCTCATTAAGCCACGCTGAACCACTTAACCTATTAAGTTGGCTTGACTTAATTTGTCTCTACTGGGAATACTATGGGACTAAATATAGAAAAAACACATTTTGGGGAATTTTAATATCTCAAAATTATGGATTGCTGTGCTGGTTTTATTTTATTTGCTGTTATAACCAATTAATCAAAATATCCATCAGGTGCCTACTTTAGGCACAGCACACTGCCATATGCTGCCGTGAAAGCTGAACCGTCTGCTAGAACCGTGGAGTGGCAACGGTCACGTAGTTATCTAGTAGATTCTTTTCTCTGTAATGTGTGTGAGGACTCACAGGGGGCTGTGAAGGCCCCAGCTCTGGTTCTGGCTTTCTCTGGGTGCCACTAGCAAGTGGCCCCCAGAATCTAAAGCACTTTGACTCTGCCAGCACATAAAGAGGAAACCCAGGAGTATCAGCAGAGCCCGCACAAAAAGGAGTTACACAGCAGTAACAGGCAGTTAGCAAAGTTTGTTTTATAGAATACTCTTAAACCTAAAGGCAGACAGAAGTTTATAAGCAAATAGAACACACTTAAGAGGGGCGTGATCTCTTCCTTGGGAAGGAGGAAGGACGCCTTACTGACTGTTCCCCTTGTATTTATTCCCTAATTCCTAGCTTTGCTCCTCCTCCTGCTAATGTTTATGCATTGCCTAACTCTTGTTTATGCATTGCTTTTACTAAGGGTCTTGATCAAGCTGACTTCACACTAATCCTAGCTAACTTCTCCTTAGGAAAGTCTCCAAGATATTACTAGAGCATTGATTAATCATGGGATGCTGGCTAGCTGCTTTTTAAAAAAGCTTCTACTGATCAATCCTTCCGTGGGGGGTTTTAGGAGTTGAGTAGCTTCTGAATTTCAAAATTTTGCACAATCTCGGCTAGTTCTGCTTTTGTAACAGCCCAGAATACGATCTTCCCTACCCTGTTCATGTCTGACCTAAGCTGTGTCTTCTGTCTCAGCAGTTGTCCACTTTTCTTTCTTTCTTTTTTTTTTTTTTGTAGAGACAGAGTCTCACTTTTTCACCCTCGGTAGAGTGCAGTGGAGTCGCTCCAGCAACCTCCAACTCCTGGGCTTAGGCGATTCTCCTGCCTCAGCCTCCCAAGTAGCTGGGACCACAGGCACCCGCCACAACGCCTGGCTATTTTTTGGTTGCAGCCATCATTGTTGTTTGGCGAGCCCAGGCTGGATTCGAACCCGCCACCTTAGGTGTATGTGGCTGGAGCCTTAGCCACTTGAGCCACAGGCGCAGAGCCTGGGTAGCATATTTTCATCTTTTCTCTTTGTATAAAAATGTTGTTTTGTGATATGATACAAATAATACCCTATTAGGTTAAGCCACTGTAGACAATTTTTTTGTTGTTACTCTGCAGCCAAACACAATCCAGATATTTGTCACCTTGTTCTTTAACTCAATTTTTTTTTCTTGGATCTTTGCTTTTCCCTCTGAATTTTAGAATAGCTTGACAAGTTATACATATGTCCATCAAGAAAAATAGAAAAAAGATTTTGGGGCCAGGCACAGCGGCTCATGCCTGTAATCCTAACACTCTGGGAGGCCACAGAGGGTGGATTACTTTAGCTTAGGAGTTCAAGACCAGCCTGAGCAACAGTGAGACCCATCCCTACTAAACCCAGAAAAACTACATGGGCGCTGTGGCAAGAGCCTGTAGTCCCAGCTACTTTGGAGACTCAGGTAAGAGGATTGCTCAAGCCCAAGAGTTCGATGTTGTTGTGAGCTATGATGCCATGGCACTCTACCCAGGGAGACAGAGTGAGAATCTGTCTCAAAAAAAAAAAAAAAAGGATCTATTTTGATTTTTTCAATTGTATGAAATTTAGAAATTAATCTGGGGAAAATTAATATATTTCTGATGTTGGATATTTCCATCTATATATATATACATATATATACATATATATGTAATATGTATAAAATTAGGTTTTAGTTTATAACTTTTAATGAAGTTTTAAAATTTTCTCATAAAGGTCTTATTAATATTTTATAATATTTATTCCAAAGTCTCTTAAATTATTTTTTTAAAAATTACATTTCTTTAGTAGTATTCCTGGTATGTAGAAAGGGAAGGGAAAGGAAGGGAAGGGAACTCATTTTTCTACCTTGTTAGAAAACAAGGAATCGTGCTTGGAAGTTAGTTCTAATAGTATATATGCTATAGCAGTTTAATAATGTACAAAGTTATATCATTTGCAGACCATGATAATTTATTTTATTTCCTTTCTACTTGTGGCGGGACATTCGCAGTACCCTAAATATTCATGTGCTCCCTCACATTTCCAGCCCCTTTGCAGTTAAAGCCATGTGACTTGCCTGAGCCAATGGAGTGGGAAAGTATTATGTCACTACATATTTTTTTTTTTTTTTTGAGACGGAGCCTCAAGCTATCCCCCTGGGTAGAGTGCCATGGCATCACAGCTCATAGCAACCTCCAACTCCTGGGCTCAAATGAGTCGCCTGCCTCCGCCTCCCAAGTAGTTGGGACCACAGGCACCCGCCACAACGCCCGGCCATTTTTTGGTTGAAGCCATCATTGTTGCTTGGTGGACCCAGGCTGGGGATTCGAACCCACCATCTTAGGTGTAAGTGGCTGGTGCCTTAGCTGATTGAGCCATAGGCGCCAAGCCTATGTCACTACATATTGAAGCCATCAAGAGCTGCTGTGTCATCCTCCATTTCTCCCTTCCCTTGGTACAGCACTTGGGGGTTCCCCTTTTGAGATGTGTAGCCACAAATGGGCCCTTAGAATTGAGTCATCATTGGAATCTGCAATGGACTTTGAACAAAAAGTAAATTTATGTCTTTAGCCACTGACATGTTGGCATTTGTACATCATCACCACGAGGTCTTTGCATCCTGAATGGTAGAACAAACTGTTCATGACTTAAGTACTGGCTAGACCTGCCTTCATAATTCAGAGTAAAAGAGTGATGAGGGATTTTTTTTTTTTTTTCGAGACAGAGCCTCAAGCTGTCCCCCTGGGTAGAGTGCCATGGCATAGCTCACAGCAACCTCCAACTCCTGGGCTCAAGCGAATCTTCTGCCTCTGCCTCCGCCTCCCAAGTTGCTGGGACCACAGGCTCCCGCCACAACGCCTGGCTATGTTTTTTTAGTTGCAGCCATCATTGTTGTTTGGCGGGCCTGGGTTGGATTCGAACCTGCCACTTTAGGTGTATGTGGCTGGCGCCTTAGCCATTTGAGCCACAGGCACCGAGCCAATGAGGGATTTTTTTGTGCATTGTTCCTGTCTTTAAGGGGATTGCTTCTGCTGCTTTGCCATTAAGAACCACATTTGCTGTTGGGTTTTGTTAGATAATCTATTATTAGATTAAAGAAATGTTCTTAACTTTCTGGTTTTCTGTGAGCTTTTATCCTAAATAAGTATTGAATTTTATCATTTTTTTTAATCTGTGGAGGT
>CAUYQV010159674.1:0-21140 GCA_963574575.1 Galagoides demidoff | reverse complement strand
GCCTGTGGTCCCAGCTACTTGGGAGGCAGAGGCAGGAGACTCGCTTGAGCCCAGGAGTTGGAGGTTGCTATGAGCTGTGATGCCATGGCACTCTACCCAGGGGAATAGCTTGAGGCTCCGTCTCAAAAAAAAAAAAAATTAATTAACACAAAACTGAATTATATGCACAAGCACACAAGAAAAATGCAGAGGAAATCAAAGTTATAGCACGAAGAAAAATGGCAAAGAATGAGTTTTAAGATAAAGATGTATGCCTTACTTGAAGTGTAAGCACTCTATACTCAGCAATAAAGTATGAGCTATAGCTATGAAGAGAATGAAATATTTTCTTATCTGTTTTCTTGGAGTTTCTAAGTACTTATTGGTTCGGGTCATATGAATATTTTTTAGGTCTCATTTACTCTGATTCAAATTCACATGATAAGAGTTTTGCAGACTGAGCCTTAACTGTCATATTAAAATGTTTTCTTGGAAAATACTGGACAACTATGTTTTTCAAAGGATGAGTTTAAAAAATGCACATCTCTGAATTCCCAAAGTACCTCATGTTTTCCCTACACATAGTACGCCTTTCATGACTAATTCCCCGTTTACTGTGTCCAGGACTAGAAGGCATTTGTCTGTGCCATGCATGAATGCTCAGACAACTTCCACTGCAGCACTGGACTTCTTGGCTGGAGGCATCTAGAAGTATAAGAGACTGCTAGGAGGGTCACTTACTAGAAGATGCAGTGCAGCAAAGAATAGTATTGTAAAATGAAAAATTGTCCCACCTCTAATGTCAACAGTATCCTGCAAACTTTAAGAGAAGTGCCCACGGCGATGGCTTGCCATAGGCCATGTTACACTCATGCTCTGTGTTTGTGTGAATTGATTAATCATATTCACCTGCTCCTTAACTTAAAGCAGGGCATCCTGCAAAGGCCACTGATATTCTGAACTTCTACACAGCACAGATCTTGTTGCCACAGCAACTTGAAAGTAAGGCCAACCAAATATAAAAGTCCTAGCTGGACTCCAAGCTCCAATGGCTAGGCCGAATTATGCAGTTGCCAGAAGCAAGACAGAAATTACATTTTTGAGTAATGATACATCTTATAGCAGTGAACTTGAGTCCTTGAAAAAGTAGGTGCTCTGTACTACAGGGCATATATCCCATTTATATCACAGTACTATCTACAGTTCAATGTTGACAAACAGAAGCTTGCCCAATATATTATACAATAAAGGGAGATAAAATCACAGAGATAAATCAGTGAGCAATTTGAAATTTTGAACAGGGGTTTTCACTTATACCTTCACTCTGATCTGCGTCATTTCTCGCTGGTCCCCTATCATGTTAGATCCCTTGTTCTTACAAAGGGTTTGAGTATTTGCTTATATGAAAAAGTATTAGAGATAAATGCATTACGATCGGATATAGTTTGTTTTTTATTTATTTTTAGCAAGTATTTATTGATCATCTACAATGCCCAGGTACTAGGTACTGCTCTAGGCAATGGCAATACAGAAGCAAGCAAAACAAACAATATCCTACTCTGGGATGGTGTTTGGAAGGGTGAAGGATAAACAAATTCAGTGATACATTAAAAGTTAATTGGTACTGTGGAGGAAAATAAGGCACAGAATAGAGATAGCACGTTGCCACTTTAAATAGAGATGTCAGTGAAGGCCAATCTGAAAAGGGGACATGGGAGCAAAGACGTAGAGAATGAGAGGGATGAGTTACAGGGTTTCAGGCAAGAGGAAGATTGAGACCAAAGATCCTGAAGAAGGAAGCATGCACAATGCATGGAAGAAGAGCCATGAGGTCAGGGGGCTGGAGGAGGAGGGAGTGAGACAGGGACAGCAGGAAAGGTAGGTTTAGATCATTCCATGTTAAGAGCAGAGCATGGTGGGCAAGACTGCAAGCAGGGACCAGGTATGATATTTATATAGCAGGTGCGGCAGGCGGTGCTGACAGCTTAGACCAGGGTGCCATCATCAGAAGTGGTAGCAAGTAAGCAAATAACATTATGTATAAGGGCAAAGGTCCCAGAAAATTAGAATATAATGAATCACAGCTGCACTTAATATTGCCTGGTCTAATTATGTCTTCTTTTTATTTTTTTTATTTTTATTTTTTTGAGATGTAGTCTCACTCTGTCACCCAGGCTAGAGTGCAGTGGCATCATCATAGCTCACTGCAACCTCAAGCTCTTGAGCTCAAGTAATACTCCTGCCTCAGACTCCTGAGTAGCTGGGACTATAAGTGCACACCACCACACCTGGCAAATTTTTCTATTTTCAATAGAGATAGAGTCTCACTTTTGCTCAGGTTGGTAGAATTCCTGGCCTCAAGCAATCCTTCCCCGTGGACTCCCAGAGTGCTAGGATTACAAGCATGAGCCATCATGCCCAGTCTAACTTTTTCTGATACATAATATTTGTAAATATTTATAGCACGTGGGGCATGTGACGTTCTGTTACATGCACAGAATGTGTAATGATCAAGTTAGGGTATTTAGAATACCCATCACCTCAATGAGTTCTTCTTGCCGCAGGCCCAATCCCATCACACTGGATCTGTTTCATTAAAGAATATAAACAGGTCTTGGGCAGCCCCTGTGGCTCAAGGAGTAGGACACCGGCCCCATATACCAGGGGTTCAAGCCGGCCCCAGTCAAAACTGCAAAAAAAAAAAAAAAAAAGAATATAAACAGTTCTCTTGTTTACTGAAAAGATTAAGGTCATTCAACTCAGAGGTCTTTTAACCTCTCTCACCTTCGCCTCAACACTGCCTTTGTGTTCTAGAAAAATTAAGATTTAACTGTGAGCCAGAAAGAAGAAATGGAGACGGTCAGACAGGAGACACTGGTCTAGGTAAAAGCTACTGAGAAGGGCAGAAATAAAGAGCAGCAGTGCATTTCACACACATTTAACACGAATATTAAGCTAAACCCAGAAGCAAACTGCCAGAGGTGGCGTGGCGAGCAACAGGAGAGCTGAAGATAACTGAGTCTTCTATTCAAGTGGCTGCTGCAGAGTGATGCCAGGACATGACTGGGTTAGTATAAGACGACTCAAGTCATAGGAATGATGACAAGTTCTGTACCAGAAATGCAGCACCTGGGACAACTTGGAATGTTCAGGTGGAGACAAGTAAGCTACAGCAGGAAATAAAGTTTTGAAGCACAGAGAATAAATCGGGTTATAGTGAATCATTTCGTCATTCAAGCAGTTAGAAAAGCAGGCAGTTCTGTCACTGCTTTTATGGCCCAATGTTGTGTGGAGATTTCTCCAACTGGAGGGGATCTAAACACAGTTGTCCCCTTACTCTACATTTAATTGTATTTAGCCAGGAGTCTGCATGTCAGATTCATCAACTTCAGAAGAGCATAGGATAGCTGAGATGGCTCATCATTTTCTATTTGGAATTTTCTTTAAAAACTAAGAGTTGCCAAACATCAATGGAATGTGTCCTACTAAGGGCTGGCTGTGAGCAGCTCTGGCTACATCCCCCTCCCATTTTGATGTGTTCATGGTGACCTTTGGGGAATAATCTAAAATCTAGATTTTTTCTTTAAATATTATAAAGTCAGCTTTACAGTTTTGGAAGGAAATTGGTTTTGAAAGTACTTCACATGTATACTTGAGCTCTGAGGCCAGGATTTATTCACATTCACACAGCACCCCACCCTCCTAGGGACTCCCACACACTCACCTCCTTTCACCTGATACATCCTACTCATCTCCAAGACCCATGGATTCTACCTGCCCAGTAGTTCCTCTCTAGCCACTGCCTAATTTCAAAGACCCTTATCTTGCCTTACTCCCAAATACTGAGGACCTTTTCAGTGTCAGCCCTTAACTGGTCTCCAGAGTCCTGAAAACATGATCATGTTACTTCTCTCCTAAGGATTCTCCAGTGGCTCCCCGCAGCTACGTGAAGCCCAGATTCCTCGGCCCCACATAGCACACCATGTCTTCCTGACCCTCCTGACCCTGAAATTTACATACAAGGTTCCCATCACAAACCCTTTCCTACCTCCCTGTATTTACAAAAGTTGCTTCCTGTCATCACCCAACATTCATCATTCAAATTCAGCTCCAAGAGCTCTGACGCCTTGCCTAACACTCTCAGACAAAATTACCATTCTCACATGCCCCTCTGTAACTTCACTCTCTGTACACCAGTTTAGGAGTCCCAGAGCACGCTGACATTGCAAGATTAACATCATTTGCCCCCTCCTCCCTCCAACCCCCTTAAATGCCTTCTGCCAGAGAGTCCACTGTCTTTAGCTCAGGGGCCAAAGACAGAAATCGGGACTTCATCTCACACCACACTCTCGAACATCCAGTCCAGTTCCTGGTAGTCCTCAGAAGTCCTAACGCTGCCTTCTGTTCAGACACTCAGCATTGCTATTTTGCCTTCTGATCTCCCTAAGTCCTACCTGACAATATCATGTTCCCACTCACAATTTTGATGGCACCATTATCACCTCTCTTCCACACAGCCCAACCTTGTTTCCTCACCACCAATAAATCACCAATTACCTTGAAAGTACAATTTGACTTTGAGTCTTTCCACAGACAGTCATGGGATGTTTAGGAGGTATTTCCTAGTAGAAGCCACCATCACCACGCATCAGGAGAGGGGATTCCCAGGGTTTGACCATTTGCCTCTGATTTTGTGCCTTCATGGCTCACGGGCTACTCACTGGCCTATCTCAGACCACCTGCCTCCTATTCTGGGCCTTTGCACTGGTCACTCTCCTACCTACAACTTTCTTACTCATACCTCTTCCCCTGGCTAAATCCTACTCATTCTTCAGGTCTCAATTTCAATATACACCCCCTTCTTGTTGCAGGCCCAATCTCATCACAATCTCATCACCCACTGGAAATCCCAGCCAGGGCAATCAGGCAAGAGAAAGAAAAAAAGGGTATCCAAATCAGGAAGTAGAGGTGAAACTATGGCTTTTTGCTGACAATATGATCTTATTATATCTAGAAAACCCTGAAGACTCCACCAAGAGACTCTGAAATAAGTCTCAGATTACAAAAATTAATGTACATAAGTCAGTATCATTTCTATACATCAATAATAGTCAAGCTGAGAGTCAAATCAAAGACTCAATACAATTCACAATAGCTAAAAAGAAAATAAAAGACCTAGGAATGTAATTAACCAAGGAGGTGAAAGTTCTCTACCAAAGAGAACTATGAAACATTAAAGAAAGAAATCACAGATGACAGAAACAAATGAAAAAACATATCATCCTCATGGATTAATACAATCAACATTGTTAAAATGTCCTTACCACTCAAAGTTATTTACAGATTCAACATAATCCCCATCAAAATACTAACATCAAATTTCAAAAATCTAGAAAAAGTAATTCTACACTTCATTTGGAACCAGAAAAGAGCCCAAACAGCCAAAGCAATGTTGAGGAAAGAGATTAAATCTAGAGGCATTGTATCACCAGACTTCAAACTATACTACAAGGCTATAGTAACCAAAACAGCATGGTATTGGGACAAAAATGGAGACACAGACTAATGGAAGAGAACAGAGAACTCAGATATAAAACCATCCACCTATAGGCAGTTGATCTTTAACAAGGAAGACAACAATATACACAGTGGAAAACTGGGTAGCCACATGCAGAATGAAACTGGATCCATACCTCTCACCACTTACCAGAATTAATTCAAGATGGATAAAAGACTTAAATGTAAGGCTTGAAACCACAAGAATTCTAAAAGAAAATGTAGGAAAAACTTAGAGATTTCAGCCAAGGCAAAGAATTTATGAATAAGACCCCAATGGCAATTATAGCAACAACAAAAATAAATAAATGAGATTTGATTAAACTAAAAACATTCTGTGCAGCTAAGGAAATAATCAACAGAGCAAATAGACAACGTATGGAATGGGAGAAAATATTCAGAACCTATGCATTCAATAAAGGACTAATAACTGTAACCTACAAAAAACTCAAGCAAATCAGCAAGGAAACAAAACGCCACTCAATTTAAAAGTAGACAAAAGCCATGAAAAGGAGCTTTTCAAAAGAAGACAAAAAAATGGCTAACAAACACAGGAATAAATGCTAAATGTTACCAATCATCAGGGAAATGCAAATTAAAACCACAATGAGATATCTCTTTACCTTTGTTAGAATGGCTTTTATTAAAAAGTGCAAAACAACAGATGCTGCCATGGATGCAGAGAGAAAGGAATGCTTATATAATGTTAGTGGGACTGCAAATTAGTATAACCTCTGTGAAAAACTGTATGATGCCAGGCACAGTGACTCAAGCCTGTAATCCTAGCACTCTAGGAGGCCAAAATGGGTGGATTGCTTGAGCTCAGGAGTTTGAGACCAGCCTGAGCAAGAGAGAAATCCCATCTCTACCAAAAATAGAGGAAAACTACCCAGGCATGGCGGTGTATTCCTATAGTCCCAGCTACTTGGGAAGCTGAGACAAAGAGGATCCCTTGAATCCAGGAGTTTGAGGTTATTGTGAGCTGTGATGAAGCCATGGCACTCTACCAATGGCGACAGAGTGAGATTTGGTCTCCAAAA
This sequence comes from Galagoides demidoff, assembly GCA_963574575.1. Taxonomy (NCBI): domain Eukaryota; kingdom Metazoa; phylum Chordata; class Mammalia; order Primates; family Galagidae; genus Galagoides; species Galagoides demidoff. Next base: position 14,565 of record CAUYQV010159674.1, on the reverse strand, counting down.
AAAGTGGAGGAAGGGAAGGGAAAGAAAAGAACTGTATAGAAATTCCCCCAAAGAACTAAAAGCAGACCTACCACTTGATCTACCAATATCACTACGGGGTATTTACTCAAAGGAAAATAAGTCACGTTATCAAAAACCCACCTGCACTTGAATGTTTATCACAGTGCAATTCACAATTGCAAAGATGTTGAATCAATCCAAGTGCCCACCAATTCACTGGTGGATTAACAAAATGTGTTATATATACCGTGGAATACTACTCAGCCATAAAAAAGAATGATTAATGCCTTTTTATAACAAAGTTGGGTGGAACTGGAGACCATTATCCTAAGAGAAGTATCTTAGGAATAAAAAAAACAAACACCACAGGTACTATTAAGCTAGAACCAATGAGCACACATGTGCATATAGGTAAGTCAAACTCTGCATAAATGAATCAGGAAAGCAAGTGGAGGAGTGGGTGGGCAAAAACCTATTTAATGGGTACAGTGAACATTATCAGGGTGATAGGCACATTTATAACCCTGACTCAAGCATGACAAAAGTGATCTATATAACCAAAAACATTTTTACCCCATAATATTTTAAAATTAAAAAAACAAAACAAAATTGAACACTCCTTACACACCCCCATGAGTAGGAAATGCTTCTTTCTGAGTTCTGAGGTGTCCCTCCTATGAAGAGTTCATTAGTATAAATAACTCCAGACTCCCGCTGCTTTTAATCAACCTGCCACCCAAGGGACAGTCTATTTGACTGATAAATTTTGAGAGAACTATAACGTATGAGTAGTGAGTGTAGCAGTCCTCAGAGAGCAATGTTCTGCCCTCCTCTGGTGGAGGTGAATCTACCTAGTACAGGAAGTCCAGGTAACAGGCCCACTGGCTCTCACAAGTCCTAATAAAATTCATACTTTAGCCTCCATCTTTACTCTTGTTGTCTAGACTGGAGTAAAAGAGATGTATTTTGGATGGACCCCCTTTGAGATCAAGAACACCCTTCCTAACACACACCATATTATTCTCTGATGCCATTAACAGTGTAAGCTTCCTGAGAATGGGAATCAGCTCTTCTTATCATCCTCACATCCCTTGTACAGTAGCTAGCACACCGTAAATGCTCAATCTGCTATATAAATAAGGGAATCCCACCATGCCCCAGCTCCCAGAAACCTCATCAATTGTATCTCCATCCACTTCTCCCTGGTCTGATACTTCACAAATTGCACAATATGGAACCACTTAAATTTTTAGAAATAGCCATGCTCCTTCACTTCTTGATCTACATTACTCCTTAGGTCTAACCTCTGGGGATCCACACATTCCAATTCCTCTTTCTAAAGTAAGCTCCAGGAGCTAACTCCTTTACAAAGCCTTCCCTGCTTCTACCTGATACACAGTTTTGTTCATATACATGTTGTATGCATTTTCACAGTCTATTAATATTTTGTGGTGATTCACTGGTTTGTTTTTTCAGACAATGTGAACCATAGTAAGAAATCTGCTTTATATATAGCAACACCATACACCACATTCATTCACGTAACAGATGTATTACATGTTTACTGTGTACCAGGCACCATCTGAGGTATAAATGGTGAACAAACCAGATGAAAATCTTTACCTCCACAGAGCTTATCTTCTAGAATTTTAAATTGAATAAAGACATACTTAGGCTTTCCAGATAAAAAAAAAATTAAACAAAAATAAGGAAAAGACAAACAAGAAAAAATATCCAGCTTTTCTTCTACCTCTTTAACAAAATTCAGTGTCAGAAAGTAATGAAACAATGTTGATTCTAAGGGAAAAATAAATGTGAAACACCCAAGTAAAATGATGCCTACCCACCTTTTACCAGAACAGATGCCTGGAATTATGGTCATCAAATGTTCTGGCTGGCTAGCCTGAAGTCATGTGCTACTTTTTTTTTTTAATTTAACTGCATTGCTTGAATTCCCATTGGCCAGGAAAACATTTGTCTAAAAATAGTTAAGTTACTATTCTTTATAAAAACAAAATGGAAAGAAGAATGGCAATGTGCACCACAGTTATTGAAGAATCTACAAAAGGAAGAACAGCTAATTTCTTTTTAAGTTTCTCAAAGGAAAGAGCCTCACTACATAGATGAACTCGGACATAACCTATTTGATTCCAATTTATTTTTTAAAGTCTATTTTGCTCCACTAAATTATTTCAAGTCTCACTTATTGGTTATTATCCATAGCTTGAAAAACATACATGAATAATGGCACATTGTAAGTAGGAATGTTTTTCAACCATGGATCTCCCAAGATTCCCCAACACTTAGTGGGCACTAACTTAGCACTTTTATGATAAACAATTGAATGACTGCTTTTCTCACTGGAAATCAGAGCGACCTGAGAGCAAAACTCTAACTTTTTTAATCTTTGCATCCCCAGGGCACAGCACAGGGCCAGACATAAATACTTAATTACCTGAAGGCTGCTAGCTAACAGCACACATTAATATAGCACTTTACAAACAGGTTTTATGGCAAATGAAACATATCTCTTGGATCTTAGTAACAAAAGTATTGAAATTAGGGATTTTAATTGTAATAATTTTTATTTCAAAAAGGAAAAAAAAAAAATGATGTTCCCTGGAACAAACTCCCACTTCACGGAGGTTAAAACTTTTCTTTTCCCAGGGATTCAAAAAGCCCATCTTCCCTGCGCCAGGAAGGGGACAAATCATACTAACAGGTGTCCCACTTGCTTCCAGACTCTGATCCTCAAAACTTCCACTTTTATTAAGCAAAAGAGTATCAGTATTGTGAGATTACACTGAATTTTTAAACAAGTTCATTTTCTCTCTCTCAAACTGTAATGTCTAATGGTGTCAGAAGACCTGGGATATGATCTGTATGACCTCATTATTACAATCCTAATAATTTGTGCGTTTTTTTTTTAATCTCCGAATACTTTTGTCCCTCACAGAGCTATTGCAGGTGTCAAATGAGAAACTTCTTTAACAAAAGGATTCCTTTATAATGACACCTAGTCTTTACAGGAAGAGAAAGTATCAGCAAAACCCTAGTACCCAAGAACAAATCTCACTTTTTAAAAGAAAGTCCTCTTAGTTGAGAGAATCACCACACCAGTTCTTTGTATTCACCTTTGGAACTATTGCTGCAAAAATTTAAAAACACACAAAAACATAGCTGCTCATTTTTCAAATTAAAAAATTTTTTTCACAGTTGACGTATTTTTTTTTACCTGGCTAAAGAAATTCTACTTTTTAATTTATTAAGATTTTTAAATTCAGTTGGGTGGGGTAAGGTTTATTAATATTTTTAAATTCAGTCCTGGATATTATTGCTTCTTCTTTTTTTCTCTTTCTTCCCCTTTCAAGCTGTCTTCACTTGCTTATTTTATTTCAATTATGGATGCAAGGGAGAGACATAGACAAAACAAAACAAGTGTGTAGGTGACAGGTGGAAACCAACCTGAGATGCGTCTCCTTGCTTTTTCTCTGGGAAAGGGAGTCTATAGGCAGTTTAAGTTTTAATTTCATTTTTATGTGAATTTGTTTATATTGCTGTTAAATTCCATAACTAACACATAAATGTATTTTCCTCATTAAAAAAAAAAAAAAACATAAGGCCAGGGCTTCCTCCAGGGTCCACGTCCCCTGCCCTGGCCTCTCTCCCAGGCAAGGGGCCGCCTGTATTGTATCCTTCCATACCCCTATCTATCTAGACAAAACGTTGAAAGTTACCAAAAATGTTTAAACTAAGAAAACCAACCCCACTTCCCATACACACACCAGGATTTCATATGCTTGTAGTGAAAAACTAACCCAGCCCAGGAACCCTGAGGTGGTCCTCCCTCCCTGCGCCCTGAGATCTGGTGGCCCTTTCTCCTTGCGCCTCGGGACGCCCTGTCCTTTGTATTTGAGCCTCGGGATACTTTGTCCTCTCTGCGCCTGGGGACGCTCTGTCCTCTGTCTTTGCGCCTCGAGACGCTCTGTCCTCTCTCCCTGAGCCCTGACATTGGTGCGCCTCTGTCGTTGCGCCTCGGGATGCCCCGTCCCTCAGACGCCCTGAGACCTGTCCTAGCTCCGCGCGCACCCGACCGCCTTACCCGCCGAGGACCGAGGCCACAAGGCAGCCGGGACCCTCGGGCAAAGAAACCCCAGCACCGCAGCGCCATGTTGAGCCTCCGCACTCGGCCGGAAGAGCGGGGCGGGCCAGAAAGCAGAGCCCAGGCTGGGCGGGCCGCGAGCTCCGCGGGGCCAACCCGGGGTGGAGACGTCCTGCGCTCCTCCAACCCCCGAGTTCCCGCCCGCCGTCGGGGCTGGCTCGGCCTCGCGGTTGCTTTTGGCTGCTTTCTAGGCCCGGAATGTTTTGTGGGGCAGGGAAGGGCAGTTTCTCTGTCCCTGTGCGGGTGGCCGACTCCCTGTGCCCTACAAGGGTTTGCAGATTGCCACCCCATGCGACATACACTACCCACAGGTTGGTAACACCTTTTTCAGTAATTTATGTTTTCTTTTTAAGCGCGTGTTTAAATTCGTGGTCCGGGGAGGGAACTAAATCACATATTATCAGAATAATAACATCTTGCATTTAAACTGCGCCTTCAGTTTTCCCAAGGCCAAGTAAGCTGAAATCAAATGCCAACAGCGGCTTTGAGGGACTCTGACTTTTCGCAGGACACACCGCCCTCTGTCGGCGAGATGTAGCGTGGCTGCGACCGTTCCAGCCTTGGCTTTTCTCCCGCGGTTAATAGTTTATTACATCATTCTCCATCTTCGCGTGATGTGCCTGTTGAGACAATGCATCAGCTCAGCTCACATTTCCTTCCTCACTCGTAATCTCTGAATATTAATACCTAATTCAGTATTATTATGAAGATAAAGAGGATGCATAGTTTGAACTCACAGAAACAGGATACAAAGGTGGTTGCTAGCACCTGGAGACAGGAAAAGTGGAAAGATATTCAAAAAGTACAAACTTTCAGTTATAAGATGAATGTATCCTGGGCATCTCGTGTATCTTCATGACTATAGTTAATAATAGTATTTTGTATGCTTAAAATTTGCTAAACAGTAGACCTTAAATGTTACCACTACAAAAAAAACAGGTACTGTGTGAAGTGATGGAGATGTTCCTTAACTTGACTGATTGGTCATTTCACAAGATACACACATGTCAAATCATTGCATTGTACACAGTAAAGGTAGTTATGAAATAAAAGAGAGTACAGAGTAAAAGAGAGCGCCGGCTGTTAGTAGTTGACACTGAATGTTTACTATGTGCCTGGCATTTTCCAAACGCTGAGAAAGAAAAAAGAAAGCAGGCCCTGACTTTCAGAACCTGGCCTCCCAGATGCTGTTCTGCCATCTCACAGAATAGCAAACTCGAACAAGATTACTCTGAGATCATAATAGGGTAAGGCAAAGTTAGTCAGCTTCATGATTTTGTCTAAGCACAGACATAAACAAGTTTATGGTGTCATCCACAAAGCACCAAATATTTCCCAAGGACAATGAGTACCTATTTATTTGTCAATTACAACTTTAACCTCATCCTGGTCTCCCCTAGCTATAGCCCCAGTGTCCCCTCACTATAGTTAAGAGTTAGTGAGATTCTCATTCGGAGAATTGCCCACACTTTCTGACAGCATCCAATATAGAGTGAACCCCTGCTTTCTTAGGCCCTCCCCCAGTCATCCAAATCCATTAAGTTCATTCTAACACCCTCTGAGATACCCCGTGATTTTTTAAGGTATGTGTCCTCTCTTCCTGCAAAATACAGTAAATTCATTTGTTCAACTATAGGTGTGTCCCTGGTGGTCTTTGGCAGGAAGGCCTTGACAATGCCTCTGAAGTATTAATTCATCATCTCAGTTTGGGTTTCCTGAAGCAGACCCTAATATCAGGATTCAAGGCTAGCAACTCACATAAGAACTTTGGGAAGCACCAGTAGGGAAGGGAAAACAGGGAATACAGGGTAACTTATCCAGACAGCTGCACTCTGGGCAACCAGAGTTTAATGCCACAGGGGAAACTCTGGGTGAAGAACATATGCCTCAGAGAATTCCATCCAAGGTGTGAGTATTAGGTTAGGGGAGCTGGATGGACTGTGGATGCGGTTAGGCTAATTTGGACTGGCTTAACTCAGGCCAGCCTGAGTTGTCATGGGAAGAAGGCTAACCAAGACCTTGCAGGTACAAGACCTCGCAGGTGGGTTGTTTTGGGGAGCTCCTTGTTTTAGAGGACTGATTAATGTCCTAGGGACTTTCTGACATGGACAGACAGATGTGGTCATGCTGTCTCAGGGTATTTAGAGAATGGTCTGATTAGGACCCTAGGAAGGAGGCTCCCAAAAGAGACCATTGACACCACATCAAGGGGGTTCCCAAGGACTAACCAGAAGTTTGGTCTGCAATAGAGAGTCTCTAAGGACTGACCAATCAGAAAGAGGTAGAGAAACCACAAAATAGAGATATTGTCAAGGCCTTGATAGGAAATCTTTGGAACAAGTGCACAGCTGAGGTAACAGTATCTCTAAATCAGTGATTTTCATCCAGTGTGCCATGAGAGAATCTTAGGTGTGCTGTGAAAATTTTTAAAGATCATTAATTAAATTGTTTTCAAAAGAAATTCAAAGCACAGTAAGTATATCCTTTTTTTCACTCTTTTTTTAATCAAAATAATGTAAGTGTCCTGGAGAAGTTTAACTATAGATTCAAGTGTGCCTGGAGATAAGAAAGGTTGAAAAACAGTACCCTAAATGAACTATCCTCATTCACATAGTAAAAGTCACACTCACAAGCAATATGACAGTTTACAAATACTATGACAACCCTCAGAAAATGCCTTACAAGGATAGGAAAGGGGAGGGTTCTCGGTTCCAGGAATTCTCCACCCTTTTGCAGGAAAAATCATGAATATTCTACCCCTCCCCCTATCTAACATAAAACTAGGGAGTCAGCACAAAAGGAGAAACCTTGTCAAACTCAGTGTCTCCTCCACTCACAGGGCTGACCTGTTCCTTCTTTGGAATGTACTGTGCTTCAGTCTTTAAACAGAATTTTGTAACTTCACTTGCTCTGCTCATTCTTCCCATCAATTTGGTACCAGTAACCAAGTTGGGGGCCTGACACCTGATCCCATCTGCCCTGACAAGAAGAAATGGTGTTTGCACACCAATGCCCATGTCAATAGTTGAGCACTGCTAGAAGCAGGGCACAAAGTTCCTTAACCTTAGCCCCATCCTACTGTCTGGAAGTGAATAACAGGTCCCTTCCATACCCAATGGTGGGCATGCCAAGGAGTGGGACTCATGGGGATATCTCGGAATCGGCCTGTCACAGCCGCTACACTGTACATGGGAGGAAAAGGAGGCTGCAAAAGTTTTAGGTAGATCCACAGCTACCATTTGTCAGAGGGAAATAGCCGCATGGTACACTTTGGCAGGCTGGACTCTGTTGGTTCCCCAAGCTGAGTCCAGAAGCAGAGAGTCAGGGCTTCAAGGGAACAAGCCAGCTGGGAAAAATATACCTATAGTGGACTAAAACTCAGAGAAGCCTCCCCAAAGCCTGAGTAAGACCTGGGACCCTTCCCCTCATCCTGAGATGACTAAGATCGAATTCCTCATAATTTCAACAATCACAGACGGATGGATAGGGGCTGGGGAAGGGATTTAAATATAATTGAGTGATATTACCTTCACTCTTGAATATGTATTTGAAAATATATACCCACCCTGCCTGCCTTGGATGTGAATAGGGTAAAAAATGGTCATATTAATTTTTTTAATATAGTTCTTGAAATAAAAGTGCCGAAAAACATACCACAGCTTCTACTGCCCCGTGTGATGGTGCAGTGGTGGTGTCTGGCAGGCTCTACCCTCTAGCAAGGGCTGCTCCTCACACCCTGGCCCCTTCCTCTTCACACTGCCCCCTTTGTATGCCAGTCTCAGACAGCCATAGTCAGGAGTCAGCTTGGATGTCATTTTCTCAGCAGAGACTGGACTTCTCCTCTAGTTTAGATCTTCCTACCAGGAAGCATTCAAATGTGGTAGTATCTGAATCTTACGCACTTTGGGCAGCCTTATATTTGGGAAACAGACCATAAAATTAGGTGCAAAATTAACTATGAATTTAGACTGTAAAAAAGAAATTATAACAAGTTACAAATTCCAAAAAAATATACAGTACCATAAACTTCACACAATCCATAAAAATAAGGCAATATTTTAAATCACTTGACTGCCTAACACACCTCAATTTGTAATTTCCTTATATATTTTATGGTTGCATTCTGTTTGACCACCTACTTCTTCGTATCAAAAATTTTGTAAGCACCTTTCCATAGAGAAAAGAAAGAGTTCAGGTGTTAAACCATGTGACCTCACACACACAGGCTTGCCATTTGTAGGACTGCTCCAGATCTGTGTCCTATAAAGACAAAAATTCTGACAAATTTTATTGTGTGTGGGTCTCATCACACAAAAATATTATTGGGATATTATTTTTAATAATATTGGGATATTATTGGGAACATTCATAAAAGTATATACTGCATTATTGAATGTTCATGACAGGAGCAAACTTCCATTTCATTTGTCCATGAAATCATGTCCTCTGCTAACATTTTTCATATTGTGATAGTAGCTTCTTGCTCCATACACTATAGACAATTCAAATTGCTTCTCTTCTGATCCCCATATACTTCCAGTAACGGGCACCATAGGACACATCTATGTTTCAAGACCACCTCTGGCCCTATGGAAGATGGTCCTACAGCAGGACAACTAGCATTGGCTTAACTCTGTAGTGAAGTGACAGAAAACCACACGAGTATTACTCAGTTGATCAAAGTCAAACCTACCCCCAATTCAACTTAGCAGATTCTAAAACTGCAGGTGACCTCTCCAGCATCATACAACATGAGAGGAAGTTTGAGGAACAGAAGTGGGAAAAGAAGGAGAATTATTTTATCCACTGCTGTGAAGATAGTTTACTTTTGCAAATTTTACTTACAAAAACAAAAAAAGGAAAAACCTGGAGTGTTGGAAATTCTGTTCAAGGGAGCCCTGAAATGTGTTAGTTACAGGTAAATCCACTTTGGCCCTGACTATACGTCTTCATAGAGCACTGTATTTCCCTTTTGTGGTTCTTATTACAATCACGATCGCATCTTTATCTTATGTATTAGAGTAGATGTTGATGGGTGGAGTACCTGTCTTTTTTTTACTATTCTCTGTCCCCCATATCCAGAACAATGCCTGGTGCACAGAGAGCCTTCAATAAGCTTTCCTGAATGAAGTACTGAAACCGTTGCCATTTTCTAATGGCAATACCATAAAAATAATTTAGAGGAGAAGGGGCTGGGCGCAGTGGCTCACGCCTATAATTCCAGCACTTTGGAAGGCTGAGGTAGATGGATCTCCTGAACTCAGGAATTCAAGACCAACCTGAGCAAAGGCAAGACAAAAATCTCTACAATAGCCTGGTGTTGTGGTGGGCACCTGTAGTCCCAGCTACTTGGGAGACTGAGGCAAGAGGATCACTTAAGCCCAAGAATCTGAGAATGCTGTGAGCTATACCACTATGACATTCTACCCAGGATGACAAAATGAGACTCTGTCTCAAAAAAAAAAAAAAAAAATTAGAGGAGAACTTACAGCATTGGTTGGTAGGAGCTACTAAAGAATAGGGGCACAGAAGGAAAAGCCCACTGCAAGTGCAATGAGTTATAGTATTTCAACTAGGTGGGAGCCGAGAAGTCTGGCTTTAGTGCCTTACCTAACACTTCTCAACTTTTTTTCTGTGTGCCAAACTATGCTCTATACCTACATACATGTTCGTTAATTCTCACAAACACTTTCAAGGGTTATACTATTTTTGTCAACATTTGGGAAACTGAGGCATAAAGCAGTGAAGCAAACCGTCCAGCTAATAAATAACAGTAATGGACTCTGAACCTGGCCCCATCTGACTCTTGGGCCCACATTCTTAGCCAGTTTATTTTAATCTTTGCTAGTGGGGTAGAGATCACTGGGGTTCAAGCCAAGTGCATGTCTCATCAGATGTATGGTGTTTAGCAAGTTAAGAAATTTCTCACTTGATTTCTTTATGAAATGCAGATAGTAAGGATGCCAAACTTACAAGGTTCTACTCAGATTTAAATGAGACAATATATTTAAAGCACTTAGAATAGGTCGTGGCACGTGCAAAACAGCCAACAATCACTGTTATCATGCACATAGAGAACAGACAGTTGATAACCTGAAGTTAGAGGAGAATCCTTGACATCACTAGGTAAAGATTTTTATTTTCTCACAGAATCACAGGCTATCACTATAGCTAAGTTCAGGCAAGATCATTACCCATAAAATTAACTACCCCAAAGGAGAACAAAAAATATGGGGGGACTTAAAAAATGCCTTGCTCAAAGCACAGTTATCTAGAAATTACACGTAGTGATGTTTTGTATTTTTGTTAGATACTTTTACAAAAAACCAACATCCAATATCTAAAACACAAAGTCGGGCAAAATTAAAGGCTCACAGCTTCTGCCCCAGAGGAAGAAGTTGAAGAGGGTGATCAGTCCCATCCAGCTTAGCAATGTAAGACATATTCAAATTAAGAAGAAGAGGCTTGTCTGGGCCCAGTAGCTCATGCCTGTAATCCTAGTACTTTGGGAGGCTAAGGCTCACTGGAGGTGGGGTGTTCAAGATCAGCCTGGGAAACATAGAAAGAACCCCATCTCTTAAAAAAGTAAAAGAGGCAATTCTCCCTGTTGATAATAAAGGAAGAGGTTTCCCCTCCTCCCTTTTCTTAGAGGATTGTTTTGTAAAACTATTGTAAATTCTTTACCTCTTTGAAATACATGTAAATCTTTTTTTAAAAGGCTTAGTAAGCCTCCTGGAATGTCTCTCTAAGGACTTTAGAGCTATCGCTTTGCCAAGTAACTATGAAGGAAGATACAGCCCTTACCTCCTAGTTTCTGTGAGATAGTAGAAGCCTAACTTGGGCTATTTGCCTGACTCAAAGTTGTAAACCTATCACTTGTCATAAAGCTATAAGAAGTTTACTTTTCTTTTGAATCAAGCCAATTAGCTAATACAGATGGTCGTCCCACTTACCAAGTGAATTTAAAATGAACTATATGTCACAATTGGTGCTGGCAAGACCCCTTACTGGAGAACTAGTTATTGTTTGTCTTTTTTGTTTGTTTGTTTGTTGTTCGTTTTTTTGTTTGTTTGTTTGTTTGTTTGTTTGTTTTGAGGCAAAGTCTTACTATGTTGCCCAAGCTGGGCTGGAACTGTTGGGCTTAAGCAACCATCCTGTCTCAGCCTCCTGAGTAACGGGGACAATGGGCATGTGCTAGTTATTGTTTATCTTAGAAACATGTATGAAATCATTGCATCTGCTTGCCTATAGAAAGGGTGAGATTTCTTTTTGTCTTGATAATTTCTTTATCTGATGGGCTGTGGTTCTGGTTTAATATTTATTCTATAATAAAATTGTTTCCTTTCTCTCCTTTGCAAACAGTTTTTCTGGAGTGGCTGAAGATTTTGCTTTTAACTATGTTTCCCCAATAGCAATAAGCTGCAAGCAAATCCCTTGGCACCCAGCCCCAAAGCCGTGTAGTTATACCAGGCTATACTGCTGGGGTCACAAAGGACCACATCTTTCAGAAATGGCCAGAGGGTTCCTTAGTATTGTTTTGGAAAGGGAATAAAGTGACTGAGAAATTCTTCAACTGGTTTCTGTCTCACTACTGAAGAATATCAGTAAGGCTATAAGACTCACCTGAAAAGGAGAGCCACACTTCCTTCCAGTGGGAGATTCAGAGATGTGACCAGTGACCCCTTTAAAGGCCCAAGTCTGAGTCTGAGAAAATGGTGCTACTTGACAATGTTCCTCTGGGTTTTATTAAATTTTTTTTTTCTAGAAGTCGGGCACAGTGGCTCACACCTGTAATCCCAGCACTCTGGGAGGATGAGGTGAGTAGATTGCTTGAGCTCACGACTTCAAGGGACCAGCCTGAGTTAAAGCAACACCCTGTCTCTACTGAAAACAGAAAAAAAAAAAAAAAAAACTGAGGCGCAAGAGGATCACTTGACCCCAAGATTTGAAGGTTGCTGTGAGCTATGACACCATGGCACTCTACCCAGGGTGACAGCTTGAGACTCTGTCTCTAAATAAATAAATTTTTTTTTTTCCGCAAGATGGGTATCTTGCTACATTTCCCAGGCTGACTTTGAACTCCTGGATTCAAGATATCCTCCTAAGTACCTGGGGCTATAGGCACACACTACCACACTCAGTACCTCAGGTTTTTGATCCAGAATTCATAGAGATTCCACTTCACAGAGATTGCTCAAGAGTTGTGCTCTAAGAACTCAGTCAGTTCTGGGGTTGAAGCCACCCAAAGAGAGTTACACTGAGAAGCAAACAAGCAGATTACATTGTTCTTGTCATGATTCTTATCAAAAGTTTGGTACTTGTCCCTGAGGCTGAATCAATGTGAATGAAGAACAAGGACTCGTGGTTTGAGGAAAAGGAAAGAGAGGTCTATTAATGTGCCAACAAATGAGGAGGCCAGTAGACTGGCCTCTTAAAATACTCTCCTGGCCAGGCAGGGTAGCTCATGCTTATAATTCTGGGACTCTGGGAGGCAGAGGTAGGAGGATCCTTTAAAGTCAGGAATTTGAGAACAGCCTAAGCAAAATGAGACACTTTCTCTACTAAAAATAGGAAAATCAGCTCGGCACTTGTGGATCAAGTGGCTAAAGCACCAGCCACGTACACTTAAGTTGGCGGGTTCAAATCCAGCCCAGGCCGCCAAACAACAATGATGACTGCAACCAAAAAATAGCCGGGCATTGTGGAGGGCGCCTGTGGTCCCAGCTACTTGGGAGGCTGAGGCAGGAGACTCGCTTGAGCCCAGGAGTTGGAGGTTGCTGTGAGCAGCGAAGCCATAGCACTCTACCCAGGGGAACAGCTTGAGGCTCTATCTCAAAAAAAAAAAAAAAAAAAAAAAAAAAGAACAGAATTCCTCTGTGCCTCACTGTCAGTGTGACAGCAAGCTTAAAGACACAATGTGTGTCCCATCTATTTTCTGTTGTCTGGAATTGTTGAATCAGGGAAAGGAAAGGCTCAGGTGGAGCTGTGTGTAGCTTTTACTGAAAGGCTGGACTGTCTGCTGGGATTCGAATTACATATCTTGTACTGGGAAGCATACCCTATCCCAGCAGAGATAAATCTAGTATTTTAGGTTGTTTACCCAATTTGTCACGGATTCCTGGGGCATGCCTTTGGTCAGTCCCATTTCTTCACCTCCCCACCTTCAATTACAGCCCACTAGCAGTTGTTTTCTCTGCTCAGGCTACGTTTTTCCCAAATTTGGGGCATTGGTAAGATTACTCAGGTTCTATAGCACTTTTTAATGGGATTAATTAGGAATCATTTGCAGCAAAATCATTAGGTTCTTCTCACAGCCATGGGTTTGAAGTCTAGGGAATGGACTTAACTTCTTTTCCTTGATTAATTACACTGCCAGGGTTTGTTTAGTTGATTTTGGCTGGGAGAAGAGTTGAAAGAATGACGATAAACAGCTGCTGACTTTTTTCTGTCTTTATTTCATTAGGAATTAAGAGAGGGAGACAGTTTCTAGATTTATTTCGTTTAATCTCTTTTTGCTGGGATGGTTTGGGTGCTGTAGGTAGCATTATTCTCTAACAGACCTGACTTTCTTCTGAGCACAGCTCCTGCCTTTACACGTACAGCTGCTGCTGTGCTGACATCTCACTACCTGAGGTTTGCCCCAGCTACTCATTTTTGGTATTCTCTGCCTTTTGTTCTTTTTCAGCCCTTCTTCCTCTATTTCTGCTTCAGACTAGTCCTATTAAATGTTTTCATAATCACTGGATCAGTTCCCAAAGTTCCCTTGAATTTAGGGGTATCTTCATTCTGCCCATCAAACGTGATAGTTCTTTGAACTTTATCTAACCTGATTTGAATTTTGAAATGATTTTGACTATGAGTTGTGATTTTCTTAGACCCTTAAAAAGTGTCAGTAATATGAAGCATTTCTGGTTTTTAATTATTTTACTTAATGATTTTACTAAACTGTATGAAATAAAACTGATTTTTTTTCTTTACTGTGTTACAACTTTAATATTAGTACCTCCTGCCTGAAAGCCTCTGAGAATATTTAGAATAATGATACCTCAGCTATTTTGAAAACTACCTTATGAAAATTGTGTGTCTCCCCATTTATATTCTGCTACCCTATTAGAAAATGTGAAAAGAAAAAATGTAGTTTGACTTAGATATTTACTATATGAATAGAGAGAGATATGTAAAATTGAATCCCCACAAGTCATTCTTCTAAGCTTTTTCTAAAGACTCAGAAGTAGTAGGGCAGCCTGGTTAAGGGGAGTGTGTTTTTTTTTTTTTTTTTGAGATGGAGCCTCAAGCTGTCCCCCTGGGTAGAGGGCCATGGCATCACAGCTCACAGCAACCTCCAACTCCTGGGCTCAAGCGAGTCTCCTGCCTCAGCCTCCCAAGTAGCTGGGACTACAGGC
>CAUYQV010159673.1:0-13139 GCA_963574575.1 Galagoides demidoff | reverse complement strand
CTAAAAATAGACCTGCCATTTGATCCTATAATTCCTCTATTAGGTATATATCCAGAAGACCAAAAATCACACTACAATAAAGATATTTGTATCAGAATGTTCATTGCAGCCCAATTAATAATTGCTAGGTCATGGAAGAAGTCCAAGTGCCCATTGACCCATGAATGGATCAATAAATTGTGGTATATGCACACCATGGAATACTATGCAGCCATAAAGAAAGATGGAGACTTTACCTCCTTCATGTTTACATGGATGGAGCTGGAGAATATTCTTCTTAGCAAAGTATTTCAAGAATGGAAGAAAAAGTCTCCAGTGTACTCAACCCTATTATGAAACTAATTTATAGCTTTCATAGGAAAGCTATAACCCAATTTTAACCCATGAATATGGGGAAAGGGAAGAGGGAGGGGAGGGGAGGGGGGAGGATGGGTGGAGGGAGGGAGATTAATGGGCTCACATCTATGGTTTTTCCTATGGGGGTACATTAGAGTCTTTCTAAAAGTAGAATACAATTGTCTTAACACAATAACTAAGAAAATGACATGAAGGCTATGTTAACCACTTGGATGAAAGTATTTCAAACTGTATATAGAAACAATACATTGTACCCCATGATAGTATTAATGTACACAGCTATTATTTAATAAAAAAAGAAAAAGATGCTATGCTATTGTTGTATAAGTCTTATAGTGAACATAAATTTTATTTCTCTTCATAAATACCTAGGATTAGAGTTGTTGGTCCATAGATTTAAATGCATGTTTAATTATATAAAACAATGTAAACTGTTTTCCTAACTGATAGTAGTGTTTTATGCTCCAACAATCATATGTGAGAATTACAATTACTCCATATTCTCCACGATGTGGTATTGGCATTATTTTCAATCTTAATCACTTTAGTGGGTGTTCCTGAATGACTAGTGATATTGAGCATCTTTTGTGTGCTTTTCATCCATTGGTATAGCTTCTTTTGTCATTTTGTCTTTTCCCATTATTTTTATTATTTTTTGCTTTCTAATTATTGTGTTGTACAAGTTCATTACATACTGTGTTCTGAAAACAAGAATATGTTGCAGATCTGTTTTCCCAGTCTGTGTAGCTTGAATTCTCTTAATAATGTCTTTAAAGAGTTGACATTAATTTTAAAATCAAATTTATCAGATTTCTATTTTATATCTTGCTGTTTGTTTTCAATTTGAACTACTTATTCTTTGCTATCTTTTTCATCTTTCTTGTTTACTTTCAAATATTTTTTACTCTATCTACTTTATTGTATTCTTAGGTGTTACTCTTTTGTTATTCCAGAATTTGTTTTAGGGTCTATAATAGATACCATGATTTAAAGATAATGCATAACAGTCAGTTTTAACAAATATTATGCAATTTCACATATAGCATAAGGACCTTACAAATTATATTTCCATTTCTTCTCTCTAGGCTTTTGTGTTATTGTTGTCATACAGTTTACTTTCATTTATGTTACAGACCTCACTTGATAGCTATCATTTCTAAATAGCTAATTATCTTTTAAAGATGTTTAAATGATTAAAAAATATATTTTATTATGGAGTTACTATTTCCATTGCTCTTCATTCCTTTGTTTAGTTCCATATATCTATCTGGTATCATTTTCCTTCTTTCTAGAAGATTTTTATGCCATTTTTACAGTGCAGGTCTGGTGGTAATAAATTATTTTAGCTTTTGTATGTCTGGGGGTAAAAGTCCTTATTTCATCTTTTTTTGAAAGCAGTTTTTGCTAGGTATAGAAATCTAGAGAAGACAGTTTTATTTTTCTTTCAGTTGAAAGATGTTTCACTTCAAATATTAAAGATGTTGTCCCACTGCTTTTTTACTTGCATTGCTCCCCCCAAAAAATATGTTGTCACTCAAACATGTCTTTTCCTTTAGCTGCTTTAAGAATTTTTCTCTTGGGCTGGCTGCCTATGCTCAGTGGTTAGAGTGCCAGCCTTGTGCACCAGACGTGGTGGGGTGGCAACTAGTCCAGGCCTGCTTACAAAAAAAAAAAAAAAATTCTCTTGAATGCTCTGGGTTTTGAGCAATTTGCTTACAATGCGTCATGGAATAGTTTTCTTACTATTACTTATGCTTGATGTCATTGAGCTTTCTGTATATGTGGGTTAACAGTTTTAATCAGATATAGAAAATGTTCATCCTTTTAAAAAAAATATCTTTTACTGTCCATCCACTTTCTTTTCTCCTTCAGGAACTCCAGTCATGCACAGATTAGGCATATAGCTCACTGATACTCTGCTTATTCTTTGGTTTCTCTTTGTTTTCTTTCCTATGTCATTTTGGACAGTTTCTATTGCTTTAATTTTCCAGTTTATTAATCTTTTCTTCTAAAAATTATAATTTGTCATTAATGCCATCCATTGTATTTTTTATCTTATATAAAGTTTTCATATCTAGAAGTTTGATTTAACTTTTTTGTATTTTCTATGTATCATCCTAATCTTCTGAACATATGGAATATAGTTATAATAACTGTTTTAATGCTTTTTATTAGTAATTCTAACATCTGTATAAGTTCTGCATCATTTTTAATTAATTCATTCTTCCTTTTTCTTACAGGTTGTATTTTTCTGCCTCTTTGTATGCCTGGTAATATTTTACTGAGTACCAGATAGTGAGATTTAACTTTGTTGGCTGTTGGATATTTTTATATTCCTCCTGTAAGTACACTTGAACTTTTTCAAGAATGAAGGTCAATTATTTGGAGCAGTTTGGCTTATTTTTCAGGTCTATGAAGATTTGTGGAGTGGGACCATAGCAGTGTATAATCTAGGACTTGTAAGCAAGATTGCTGTGACTATTCTACCTAATGTCCTATTAATTCTGAGAATTTTCAGTATACCTGGTGGCAACCAGCCTTATTCTTAGTCCTGTGTGAATACCACACTGTTTGTTCTAATTTATGCATTCTTAAGCACAGTGATCTTGTCCCTTAAAGGGCAAAAATTAGTTCTTGAGGGGAAAAGAAAAAAAATGTATTCTTTATATATAAAGCATAGATACATGTACAATATTAAGGAGATATACAGTGTATTTGG
Organism: Galagoides demidoff; assembly: GCA_963574575.1. NCBI lineage: Eukaryota > Metazoa > Chordata > Mammalia > Primates > Galagidae > Galagoides > Galagoides demidoff. The sequence continues at coordinate 10,063 of CAUYQV010159673.1, read as the reverse complement.
GGTATTGAAATTTCATGGAGGGATGATTAGGAAAGAAAATGTGCAAATAGACTCCTTGTAGGGAGATTAATGACTTTTCTTAACTGTGAATAAGTGCTGCTCTAACTCTTTTGAGTGATTCTTTTCCTTGCTTCAGGTAGTTTCCTCACACACATGTGCCAACCAGTACTCTGCTACATACTGAAGAGTGATCCTTTACAGATCTCCAAACTTTTCTCTATGTGCAGCAATTTCCCCTCTGGTCCTTTGCCCTATTATCTCTAGCTGCCATGGTATACCTGAACTCTTGGCAACAATCTACTCACTTTGGAGATCTGTAAGGCTTCCCCAGGCCTTTCACTATTGCTTAGAAAGTCCCAAGTTATAAGCTGAGACAATCATAACACAAATCTCATTTGTTTGCCATCTTTTAAGAATCACTTTTGGTGCTTGATGTCAACCATGTTGAAAACCATTGTTTCACATATTTTGCCTGGGTTTGGGTTTATTTTATACAGGAGGGTAAATAAGATCTCTATTATTCCATCTTGGCCAGAAATGAAGTAGGGAATAGATAGATAAATAGATTTGGAGCATGAGAAAATGTATTTAAATGTAATGAAAAGATTTAATCATGTTTAGTCACTGCAGACTATGGGAGCAATTAACTTATAGAATTAGACAATAAAATTTTTAGGACCTGTATTCTAATCCATTTGATTAATAATTATCTATGCAACATTGTATCAAAATAATGAAAGGCTTTGTGTAATTTTTCAGAAATGGAGGTAATTTATATGTTTTCCCTTACTGGCTTATTTAAGGACCTAAAATGTGGTATTAGTTATCTAAAGTGCCTATCCCATCATATGGTTTCTATTTTAAGAGCTTTCAAAAATGTTTAGGTACCATTAAAGCTTGCTAAATTATAAATTTTCATACTGAAGAAACGAAAAGTTAGTCTCATGACTATAGAGACATTGTTATTCACAGAGCAAATGAAACATTGTGAGCCTCAAATTTTAAAAAAATGATACAATAAAATGCAAAAATACAATTTATGGGAAAAACTACTATGTGGTCAGTAATTTGAAAAAAATTACTATATCAAATAGTTCATCAACTTATTTTCCTGACCATAGGATTAATGCATAATAAATTCTGCTACTAGTCCTAGTCATAGCAACTTTAGTTAACTTCCTAAACCCTATCCACATTTGCACTCAAGTGTACCAACTTCAGAAATTAAACAGTGGTTGTCCTTACAACACATTGGCAATGGGCTTATCTTGAGCTGCATGCATTAGGAGGAACATGAAGGATGAGGCAAGGGTCACAGTCAATATTTAGTATCTTTACCAATAGAAAAACTCTGATTCTTTAAAGTAGTTATTTTTTTTAACACAAAACTCATTCTTTCTTTAAAGAACCTATCTTTGAAGAACTTAGTTGCTAAAGCAGTATGTATGAATATTCTCTACCTGCCTCAAAGTTGGCCAATGAGGTAATAAGTTAAAAACACACTAATCATGTTTTGATTTAAAATGGATCCATTTTATTCTTTTCCAACTTCAAGAATATCTTAATAATCCATTTTTGTTGCTTATATTATGAATTCCAAAATAATATAAGGAAAGGGGGCATTTGTTTACTTTCTAGTTGCACATGATGAAAGTAATATCTTATTAAAGAAAAAGTCAACAAAATTAATCAATTTTCTTTTCTATTAAACATTCTTTCAGAGAAGATGTGAACAAAGATCCAGAACTATTGGTCAATCTTGGCAGATGGAGTATCAAGAAGCCTAATATGTTTTTTTTTACTCTGCTAAATAATAATGGGAAGGTAGTAAGGTGGGGTTCTCTTCAGCAGGAGGTTAAGAGAGAAAAGTGCCAGGAGTTTAGTCCAAGCATGACAACTTATTAGTATTGTCTCTTGGAAGAAGTCAGCTCTCATATTCTTATTTTTGTTTCCTCATCTTATATACCTGAGAGATGAGGAAAACAAAAAACCCTTATGAACATAACCTCTCCTTCCCTATGTTTCTATTAGTAGAAAGGGTCATACAGGCTGAATGGAAATATTTTAACTTTACTATGATCCTTTCACAGTGATAAAGTCATGGGGCAGAATAGGTCATAGATAAGAATCAGCTACTATCAAAACATGTTTTTATGCTTGAAATGATAACTCACAGGAAATGATAAAGATTTAGGGTTATTTCCTAATGTGAATTTGAAATGTAGTATCAAGATAATACCATTCATCAATGTCACCACTTTATAGAGAAATGCCTTCAATGTCATATTACCTACTCTATTTTTAATATTAGAATTTTGAAAGTTCTTAAAAATCAGAAATTTTAGCATTCTCAAATGAAGAATGTTAATTTTACATTATTTTATTATTTAATTTGAAACCAAAATTTTGGAAAATAGTATATTTTTATTTTATAGAAGTGTGCTACTTGTAACTAACATCTATGTATCTAAAGAATGTTCAGTGACTAAGTTCTCTGCACCAATAAAAATTACTTAATCCAGATTTTAATAAGTTGTTTGTTAAATGGTTGCTTTCTAGCAAAAGATTAAATATATACATTAATAGGTATTTTATTTCTTGCATTCAGTAAAGATTTATCTCTTTTTCCTTCACTTTGTGTTTAATAATTTAAAAGTAAAACTTTGCAGATGATAAATATCAGATCATAAAAAAGTCAAGAAACCTTAATAATCTCAAAATATACCAAGGAGAGTTGGGTAATGCACAAATTTACAGAATGCATTTACCTATACTTGTTTTGTATATATTAGGAAAAAGCACATATTGTATAATTTAAATTCTACACAAAACTTTCCTTAAAATATTTTCCTTATTTTATTTCAAAAATTGATTTATTTTCAAATAAGAAGGTAAATTCAGAAGATCAGTACAGAAGAGTGACAGTGGATGGTATTTCAGTGCAATCTGGTGCATCTGTTTTGCTGTCTTGTAAAAAGTACAGAGAGCAGTGGACTGTAGTGTTTGATTCTCTATAATCCTATAAAATTCCAGCTATCAAAATCTTCTGTGGAATAAAATAAGTATTTGTAAAAGTTTTAATGATTACACAATGTTTACATTCACTAATAAAAGACCTTCTCCATCCTGGACAAGCTTTCAAGAAAAAAAAAAATCATACACCATTTGTCAAGATGTATCCTTCATATATTGCTATATGAAGAGAGTAATACAGTAGAAATAGAAGATCCTTCATCATTCACTTAAAGGAACATCAAGAGAGATGTAGTATTCTGAGAAAAGATCATTTGTTGAGAGCAGACTTAAGACAGAGTATCCATATTCATTCTTTAAAAAATAACACAAATGGGAAAATGAAAATTCAGCTATGTAATAATAATGCAGAATTGGTATATTTCCAATTTGCCCTAATGTGGACAAACTACGTGATCTGATCTAATTAGTCCTTGGCAGGTAGGTGGTGTCTGGAACAGGAAGAGTGTTGTTTCACTGTTTTTATATAATTGGCTTATTGAATCTAAATTGTGGTTTCCCACAATTATCAAATAACCACTGCATCAATATTAGCTCCTGAAATTGTCCCCATCAAGTTAATTCTACTCCTCTGCTATCTCAGTATGTGTATAAACCTTTATGAGACATGTTCCAGTTAATAGCATATATTCAATTTTGGGTAATCTATGAGAATTTGGCCCTCATGCTCATAAAGCTATAAGGGCAGATTTAAAACAGATCATATAAATGCTGCCTTTCCTTAGAGTGAGCAGCCTTCAGTTTAAATTCAAAAAGCAATTAGTTGAGAAGATAACACACAATGATATTTATGCCTAGAGCAGTTCAAAATTTGAAAAAGAAATTAGAGCTTTTCTCTTTATGCTAATTTTCCTTTAAAAACTGAAAAGAGGCTCTGTACAACATAACATAGTCACAGGAAATCAAAGAAAAATTAGTAACAACCTTTAGAAATGAGAAATACAGAATGATAAAGAACAACCAACATAATCTCTCAAAATTTGGGGGAAATAAGTTTAGGTATATACTATAAATATAGGATAACTCTTTCAATGTAAGAAGCAGTGTTTATATCTGGTTGTAAATTTAGTTAAAAACATAATCACAATTTACAAAAACTGTAATTACAAATTACAAAGAAAAATAGGCAGACTATCTTGAATTGACATCCTCTATGCACTTTGTTACCTATCAATTTTCTGTTCCATTACAAAATTAAATAGCTAACATTCAATACCGATTTCAACATTAAGATTTATCAAAATGATTAAAAATAGTCAATTAGAAAAAGCAATACACCAAAAATAACAGTAATATTTTCAGGCTTCTACTGCACTGCACTGCACTGACCATTAGACAGGGGGGGAAAAGGGCTGTACATTTTTGGTAGGCTACTTGGCTCTGAATTTCAGGACAATGGAAATGCCAGCGAAGGCAACCTAAGGAGGATTTCCAGTTTTGCAAATATCAGTACAGGACCAACAAAGGGATCCCAGATAAGTTTTCCAAGTAACAAAAAAATCAGGGTACAATTTTGTCTTTTACATCTGGAGAAAAATTCTGTCACATTTTTAAAGAAAGTAACCAAAGCTTTGTAGCCATTTTCTCATCTGAAACCCATGATTATTACACAAATTAAACCATTTTTGGAAGAGAGCATTTGAAAAGGGAGGGCTACCCAACAGAGATAAATGACCTTCCCTAATTCATGGTTCCTAAACTGACAGTGGAGGAGGAAGGTGTTTGGCTGAGGAGGAAGGAGCCTCCCAGAGAGCTCAGAGGCTGCAGTATGTCCCCAGCCAGCTTACTGCACTGTGTCTACCATGTGTTCCCTGATGACGAGAGCAGGGAATCAAGTAGTCACGTGATAGATGAAGCCACTGCTGCCAATCACAGGACACTCTCTGGCTTTCATTGACTGTGTTCTGCCCATCAAGGTCACTTTGTAGAGCCACCTTAGCATTCTTCATTTTTGGAGATTTTTGATTCATTTTCTTTGCACAACTTTCTCTGTTGATAAATGTGTACGGCTATGGCAGTGATGCAGAGCAAAATAAATATCACAACTGCTATGACACCTAGAGAAGGAAGAAAAGAAAGATGACATCAGAATAGAAATGGTGATTTTTGCTCCAACCAGAGGTTCTACAGATGAAGGAAACAAATTTATTTTACCCCCAAATATACTTCTTTCACATATTTTGAAATATGTGTCCAGAAGACCTATGCAAAAATGTAGCCCTGCAACGCTTTCTTGTGCAGGGGAGATTTGCATCTTTAAAGAAAATCTGCAGTGATACAGCCAGGCTTATCTGGATGTAGGAAATAACTCAGTATTATCTCAAGAGTCTGACACCTTTAAGGGTCTGAAAGAAACATTTACCATCTGCTCTCTCTGAGGGCTGCTACCTGTGAGGTTTCATCTACTTTACAAGACCTGCAATGCTAGTCATGTCTCTTCTTCCACAACCTCCCATAACCTGGTCAGCCAGTAGTCAAGTTCCCATTCTTTCTGTAACCTCGAGATGATGTACAAATTTCTGAACCCCACTGGGGAGGTAAGTCACTTGTGGTTCTCCCCCACATGCATATTAATACTTTTGCTTGCCTTTTCTTTTATGGTTACAGAGGTAAAGATCTGAAAGAGGCTACACGTAGTATGAGTCGTCACTTTCAAATCACCTACCCTTTTTGGAAATTACAAACAGCATTCCTGCCACAGAGAATGAAGGGAAGAAAAATATTTTTTGTTCTTTATTTTCTAGTATCTTAAATCACAGAAGATGGCCCAACACAATTGTCCAGAGGTCATAAGATCCCCTTCACTAGAGTTAAGCTAAACCAAACCCACCAACTTCATCAAAGCAAACAATTGCCCGAAGTTACAACGTGACACTGGTCACAAAGAACTGAGCCCAACTTTTGAAAAACCCTCCTTAAAAAGCCTTGTATTTTTGCTTAAAGGTGGGTGGTGTTTTTTTGAGATACTAGCCTGCCAATCTCCCCATTTGTCAGCAAATGGATACATTTCCCTTTCTTTTCCTTAAATCACTTGTCTTCCTTCCTTCTCACTAATTTGGCCTCCAAGACAAGTATTGAACTTTCAGTAACATTTCTGATCTCCTCTTGGGAACTGATTTTTCAGTGAACCTTCAGACAGTGAAAGGGAAGTTTTCTGCATCTCCTACCCAGGTATCATTGCTCAATGAGGTAGATTAAAAGAAAACCACCACCCCCCTCTGGTTGGTAGGGGGATCATACCTATGGAATATATTACAAGTACAAGTTGGATCTATCAGGTGTAGAGCATAAATATCTTAATCCTGTGATTGGGTAAAAGTAGTGAAGGCTATATTGCTTAGTAGGATGTAAGCATTCCAATTTGTACAAATAACCAACACATTGAATCCTATAATGGCATAAATGTATTTATGATCTATGTACGAATGACTTAAAAACATTAAGACAAATAAAACCACCATCTACTATATCAAAAATTGGAAACATCAACTCAGGAATGCTAAGGGCAAGTGATTTTATAACATTTTACATATTTCTAAGTTACTACAACTTTTAGATATGGCCCAATGAGGGTTTTTCCCTAAAAGGGCATGTGGTAAAGGGATTCCAGCTAACACATTCAGATTTCAAAGCACTGTGAACTGATAACAAAATTCTAAGCCTCCCACTGACTGAATGTACAGCAGAGGTAAATTTCTGAAAAAGAGCAACAAAAGGTTTTAATGAATTGTCTCTTTAAACCTCCCCCCACACACTCTTTTGGGGGAATTAAAATTTGCATTCCATCCTGAGGCCAATGATCAAAGGAGAAGAAAAATGTTCTTTGCTGTTTGTTCTCTATTATTTAAAAATAGTATTGTCTTGAAGCCACAACATGTGGCACTGGTCCAGTAGGCTTGAGCTCTGCTGCTACCCCTGACCCCCTACAACCCTTTTAAAAGTCCTGTATTTCTGCTTAAAGGTGGGGTGGTGATCTTTGGGGAGTTAGGCCACTGCCCTCCTCATTTGCCAGCAAATTAAAAAATTTCTCTTTTCTTTTCCTCAAACCAGTTGTCCTTGTTCTTTGTTCTTACTGATTGTGGTTGGGGACAAGTGCAAACTTCTGGTTATAAATGGACCCTCTCTTGAGAATTTCAGAAAAACCTTAAGACAGAGTTCTTGACCATAAGGGGAAGGGAGGTCAGACATACCTTATAACCCCTCTATAGGCAAAGGCCTATATCCCTCTGGCCAAAAAAGCTGTTTGAGAGAGAGCAGTGAAAGATTTTGTGCAGGGATACTTGTGAGAAATAGAGGCAGAATCCCACATGGCCAGGTTGGTTGTGGGCCTAAAAACCCCCTGACCTAAGGTTGTCCTGGTCAGTTGTGGGCGTAAAAACCCCCTGACTTAAGTCCCACATGGGACCGTAGGTTTGCACACAAATTTCTGTATGCCCTAGAAGTTTCTTAACTATGCCTTGTTTCAAGGATCAAAGCAACTGCCTCCAAATAGCAAGGTCGGTAGAATAGACTTTCAATCTCTTTCCTCCATAGGCTCAGGCTTCATCAAATAAGAACAAAAGAAAGCAATGACTAATAACATGTTCTCCATTAAGTTATGTTAAACTGGGTTATATTGAAAGGGTTATGCTTAAAGCTGTATGTTGGGTGGATTGTTAGATTAGTAGGAAGGACCTAATTACAAGGCAAGTAGTTACAAGATACTTAAATGGATTAATGAAGTCATTGATGTCTAATGCGCATGTGCAGATGGATTGTAATGAATATTAATGAGGTCGTTGCTGTATAGTGCACATGCACAAGAGTCCCTATATAAACCAACTATAAATAAAGAAGCTCACTATTTTGCCTGAGTAAGCAGACGGTCACCTCTATTTAAAACACAATTTCAATAAGCTTGCTTATTCTTTGTGACATGGCTTTTCTGTGAGACCCTAATGGCAACACCCTTATGGCAACACCCCTCCTTTAGGAGTTTAGACTAATTGCAAACTGGACCCAAGGTCATGCAAGACAAATTTTAAATCATGCCTATAAGCCATCATTTTGCTTAACAGATCACTTTGGGTATTTTTTAGCTTGCTCTCTGATTAATAGATCCCCTTTATCTTAACTCAAGCATTCTTTTCTACTGATTCTAAGTCTATAGAAAAAGCTTCATTTTAAACAGTTATAAATCAAAGAATCTACCTATAACCTGAAGCCCTGCCTCCTTACTGCTTTTTGCTTTTGGGGGTCAAACCAATCCATGTACTGATTTACAAGTTTACATGCAGTTGATATATAAACTCAAACTGCAACCCAACAGCCTTACTCAAGACTGCCTGGATGTGGCTCCTCAGGTCATTAGTCATTCATATTTGGCTTAGAATAAACCTATTTAAATTATTTTACAAACTTTGGGTTTTATTCATTAGCAGAACAAACATAAGTCACTAACACATCCAGTTAATAAATGGGAAGTATATAGGGTTCAGCAGCATCACAAATCATTAAATGATACTGTTAGTACAATGAAATGCATTCATTTTAATGAAATCTTTGCATATATTTTAATGAAAATTAAAAAAAAATCTTTATGACGATACTTCTGAAATGTAGTTATCTAACATATATGTAAATCAGTCTCTATTACCACAACTATTATAGGACTATTTATTAAGTTTATTTGTTTGGAATGTGGATTATTTGAAAGAGCCAGGTATAAATGTTCAAAAATACTAACACCATTAATTATGCCTGTGATTCTCAATCTTTGATGCACAAAAACTGATGAATCTTGATACCTGAGTAGCCAGCCTGAGTATGAGGACCTTTATAAATTATTTTCAGCTTTGGTTCATAGCCAGGGTGCTAAAGCAGGAAGCCATGCCCCAGAAAGCTGCTTACTGAAGCAATCACATTTAGTGAAGAATGAAAGTCTAAGCTATGCTAAAGCAAATGAAAATGTAAAAGGGGAAGCTTCTGAAGGAAGCCAAAATATGTCACCCTTGAATAAACTTTTTGACATAAATATTTCTGAGCTAAAGGTAATTGAGAAGTAAATGGAAAAAGAGCTCCCTCAATCCTTCCATCCCCCTCCTTTTCCACCTAAGGACAGAAAGTAATTTCCCCCTGGTGAAGATAACTCTTATCAGCCAGCCACGACAGGAGAGGAATCTGCAAACAAACATTATTCCATCAGTTTCTTACCCTGTATTTACCTTCCCACAGTTTCTTGCCTTTGGAAACCCAAAACTGTTTTCTATTGTTCTGTCATTTCTCTACAAATGTATGGTTCTTTGCTGAAGACATTCTGTATAAGCCAGAGTTCTAAGCCACTGCTCTGCGTTACCTCTCACCAAGGTTTCTCCCACATGTTGTGTACTGCACACATTAATAAACTTGTTTTCCTCTTAATCTATCTCAACTATGAACTTATGATGGTTGAGAAGAATTTACTTTTCCTCCCTGAGGCTTTCATAGCCCACATCATAAATTTAAAATAATTCACAAAAAAATTAATTTATATCTCAGTAGTATCTATTAGAAAACACAGACTGCCTTTGTGGTGGCCTGGGAGGAGACTTCTACACACTCCTTTCCATTCCCTCCTTGAGAAACCAAGAATTTCTCAGGAGAATAGAACACTGGTAAGACTTATTGTTTTAACAGCATCACATTCCAACATTTACTCAGGAAATCTTGCCAGTGATATTTGACCAAAAGTAACAAAGTTCCAAAGATAAGTGCTTTTTTTCCTTTATCAACTGGCCTATTACCCTTGCTCACTGAAGGCTGGCACTCATCTGACATTGTGCAAATATTTGTAAGACTTGTGAACCTACTTCAAAAATGTTGAGAATACTGAAATTGCCTTTGTATTCCAATGAAAAGTTTTTCTCTGCTCGGCGCCTGTGGCTCAATCGGCTAAGGTGCCAGCCACGTACACCTAAGGTGGCGGGTTCGAATCCCCAGCCTGGGCCCGCCAAACAACAATGATGGCTGCAACCAAAAAATGGCCGGGCGTTGTGGCGGGCGCCTGTGGTCC
>CAUYQV010159659.1:0-27013 GCA_963574575.1 Galagoides demidoff | reverse complement strand
TCACAATTATACTCATTTCTTAATAGTTTTGAAATGTACCATTGCATCATGCACATTAGGTGAGGTCCCCCAAATACCCTTCCTCCTCCCCTCCCTCTCCTCTTCCCTTCTACTTTCTGGACTATAGTTATGTTTTGCCATTCAGGACGCTCCTTCTGGCTCCTGTCCCTTCAGCTCACTTCCTCACCTGACTCCCTGGAGCAAAGTGTGGTACCATATCACCAGAGAAGGGGTTAGAAATACACATTCTGGGGACCTTTCCTATAACTAAGGCCAGAAACTCTGGGTGTGCCCCCCGCCCACAGTCTGTTTTTACAAGCCCTTAGGGGATTCTGATACATACAGCAATGATTCCCACACTTAGCTGCTCCTCCTAGGAAGCTTAAAAGCTGCTGGTGCTCAGAGCCATACTCTGGATCAGTGGTTCTCAACCTTCCTAATGCCACGAAATGTTTTCACTGTTACAAAGGGTTTACAACCCACAAGTTGAGAACCACTGCTCTAGACCAATACAATCAGAATCTCCAGGGGTGGGTAGGATCCAGGAGTCTGTATTTTTAGATCTCTCCAGGTGATTCCAATGTGCAACTAAGTTGGAGAACCACCCTGGAGGCTGGATTCCCTCTCACGGGCACCCACAGCATCTTGTACATCTCTTCCATAACACTCATACTATAAGCCCAATTGGGACAAGGGATCTGCTTTGTCACCAGGACCCTCACAGGCATAGGCATCACTGAATGTTGACAGAATGAATCACACCGTGCTTTGAGTAAAGGGTATGTTAGAAGGATTAAATTAAAAATACAAATACCAAAAAGATTTCAACATGGCATTATCCAAAATAATACTGGGGAAGTGGCATGGTAAGATCATGATATTTCACAGCACTCGGATGACGATGGAAGACAGCCCTTTACAAAGAGAGCAGTGTAGAAGCATAGGAGCGACCTCCAGGGATGGTGAGACCAAAACCCTGGTCCTCAGCTCAGCCCCTCACGCTTCTCCCCTTCTTTCTCCTCTGTCTTTTCAGACACAGGTGAGCTCTGTGGGTACCTAGAGGCACATGTGTGTCTGTATGGGACAAAGCATGTGGACTCCAGATTTACGTTTTAAAATCCTCCACACATTTTTAAAATCTGAAATTAGACCCATTGCTCTCCCTGTGTTTCAATGGTTACTCCTCTCAGGACAGACTTAAGAGATTCTCTTTTTATCATTATGATTTACTTATTTTTTTTTTTTAAAGTACCAGCTGATGACTTTGGGTAAGTTCTTATTTGACTTAGAATGTCATCTGGAATTGAGGGATAAAATCCATGAAATGAAAATGTGGATATTAAAAGAGAGCAGAAAATGGATTATTTGGTCCTGCCCAAAATGCATCTCTTTAGAGTAAAACTTAATAGGATGTTCTTTGGGAAAATGATCCAGGGGCAGAAACCAAGCATTAGTTCTTTTTTTTTTTTTTCCTTTTGTGCAGTTCTTCAGCCACAAAGTGTAGTGCCTGGCACTCCATAAGGAATGAAAACTGAAATGTTAACCTGCTGTAATTCATTTAAAAACGTTATTAAGGCTGGGTGTGGTGGCACATGCTTATAATCCTAGCACTCTGGGAGGCTGAGGCAGGTGAATTGCTTGAGCTCAGGAGTTTGAGACCAGCCTGAACAAGAGCAAGACCCCACCTTACTAAAAATAGAAAAACTAGCAGAGTGTTGTGGTGGGTGCCTGTAGTCCCAGCAACTCAAGGGGGGCTGAGGCAGGAGGACCACTTGAGTCCAAGAGTTATGTAAGCCCAGTGAGCTATGATGCCATGGCACTCTACCAAGGGTGACAGAGTGAGACTCTGTCTCCAAAAAGTTAAAAAAATAATAAAAATGTTATTAAATTATTTGTTTTTTGTTTGTTTTCTTGAGACAGATTCTCATTCTTTTGCTCTGGTAGAGCGGCATCATAGTTCACAGCAACCTCAAACTCTTAGGTTCAGCCTCCTGAGTAGCTGGGACTACAGGTACCTGCCACAACACCTGGCTAGTTTTGCCATTTTTAGTAGAGCTGGGGTCTCACTCTTGCTCAGGCTGGTCTCAAACTCCTGATCTCAGGTGAATTACCTGCCTTGGCCTCCCAAAGTGCCAGGACTACAGGCGTGAGCCAATGTGCCCAGCCTCTTTGCTCTTTTTAAAATGTTTCTGCTATAAAAAAGAATTTAAGAGTTAAAGTCATTTCTTTTTGATGTAGTTCCTTCGGGGGGTATTTTTACTTGAGGAGGGTGTGTGTATCCCTGTGTATACATGTGGAAATACATGCTTATGAATGAACACAATCATGAAGTTCTTGTTTTTTCTAGCTCTTTGGGAAAACAAATCTTCTCCAGATATTTCTGAGGTATATACATTGCCTTCATTACGCAAAGAAGTCTCATTCGCTCATTTATCTGGTTGGGTATTTCTTTCAACAGTCTATAGCCATGTGCCAGGCCCTGTTAGGCATTGGGTATATAGTGATAGAGGTGGTAAGCCTGGTCCTTATCCTCCTGTCATGGTTTCAGCATTTGCAAGAGTCATCTATGAGATTCTTTTGCTTCTGAGTTCTTGTGTCATTCCTGACTTGATATGTGTATGTATCTATGTCTGTCTGTCTGTCTTATTATTGATACCAATTATCATTCTTCTTGGAATTCTTAGATGAACTTTTTAAAGAAATTACCTTCCAACCTTATCAAAACAAGTGGACATCCCAGAATAAGTTTGTGATTCTATAGTAACACAAATTAAATTTCAATTCCCCAAAATGTCTCAGTAGAGAGAACAAATGATGTACTATGTAATTCTTTAATTTAAAATCTTGCATAGTCTCACTCATATGTGGGAGCTAAATATTAAAAACAATCTCATGGAGACACAGAGGAGAATTATGGTTATAAGAGGCTGGGAATGGTATCTTATGGAGGGGGATAAAGTGGGGGACGGTTAATAGGTGCACAAATATAGTTAGATAGATAGAATGAACAATATTTGATAGAACAACAAAGTGACTATAATAAAAAATAAGTTAGGGTATACTTAAAAATAATTAAAAGAGTGAAATTGAAATGTAGCTAACAAAAAGAAAAGGTAAATGCCTGAGATGATGGATACCCCAATTACCCTGTTTTGATTAATTCACACTGTATGCCTTTATCAAAACATCACATGTACTCTACAAAGATATATAACTATTATGTACCCGTAATAATTAAAAATAAGAAAAGAAAATGTAAAAAAAAAGTAAAATAAAAAAATTATTAAAATCTTTTTGGTGCTTTAGTAGTTAGCTCCATTAAAGATAGCAGCTCAAATTTAAAATTAGTCGACTCAATCTCCTTGGCCTATTGTTATTTTTGAAGTGTTACAGAAGAGAAATTATGCAAATGGCTGTCAGGCTCTGGCTGCTGCACTCACACTGGGAATGCATTATAACCATTTTCTTGGGTGGAAACGCTTATCTGGAACAGATCAAGCTCTCAGGCATTTGCAAGAGCTTGTCTTTTCCTTCACATGGTGCATTTTGAGCTAATAAATACTGTCAGGGTCGAGATGGGAAGTGGGGAAGGTACGTAGGATAAAATACTGGGGGCCTGTAGTCTGCAAGCGCCTGGGGCAAATCTGTCAGGACAGTCTAGGCAGCCCCCCTTTACTGAGGCAGCTGGCATTTTCCCCTTGGGCCCCAGCAGGCTGGCAATGACTTCCTAGACTGTACTGCCTATAACTCCTTGTTGCAGTGGGATCCTGCTAGACTCCCTGTTCTGCCCTTTCCTGCAAAACTCTGCCAGGACGATCTTTCTCAAAGAGAGTTTCCAATGTCACTCCAGTGCTTACTAGCCTGGCGTGGCTCTCTGTCACATCTGAGGATAAAATTTCAACCCCACAGGCTTCTTGAAAGCTCTGTCATCAGCTAACTCCTGTACACAGATCCAACTTCATCTTTTAATTATCTCTATGGTACTTCTACTAGAGCCAGACTTGTCTTTTTAATAACTTGTTCATTTATTCATTAATTTATTCATTCAGCAGATGGGGTGACTGGTAAGTTCAGGTCAACCTTAAGAGTCTGTGATTCTGGCTCGGCGCCTGCGGCTCAAGAGGGTAAGGCGCCGGCCACATACACCTAAGGTGGTGGGTTCAACTCCAGCCTGGGCTGCCAAACAACAATGATGGCTGCAACCAAAAAATAGCCTGGCGTTGTGGTGGGCACTTATGGTCCCAGCTACTTGGGAGGCTGAGGCGGGAGACTCGCTTGAGCCCAGGAGTTGGAGGTTGCTCTGAGCTGTGGTGCCATGGGACTCTACCCAGGGGGACAGCTTGAGGCTCTGTCTCAAAAAAAAAAAAAAGAGTCTGTTATTCTATGAGGAATAATAGCATCTATTATTGGCAAACAACGTAGGGAGTACAGGGACGTAGAGCACATTATTCCCTTTCTTAGATTCTTATAACGGTAACTAGAAGCACAAAGCACCCTTACTGGCCAGCGGCAGTGAGACTTTCACTCTCTGAACCACATTCTTCTCATCTGCATTCCCTGCATCTGTTCCTTGGCTCTGGATTTCTGTCCTGCTTCAGCTACACTAATCCTTTTCACTTCTTTCTTAAAACTGCACTTAGATTTACCAGCTCCAGGAAGCATTTCCACTTGAGTCTTGGTTCTAGTTGAACTGACTCTTCATCGGGATTTATGGATACAGCGGATCCAGAGTTATTTGGCGCCTGCTGCCTGCTGTTTCGCATGGGCTTCAGCTATTTCATGCGGGCCTGTGGTGACGTCGGCTGGCCTGGCCGGAGAAGGAGTGACTGCAGACGAGTGGGACCTACCTCTGATCCTGTGCCTCCCTCTCCCTCTTCACCTACTGCTCTGCACACAGCCCGCGCCACGCTGCTGAATGCTGTTGAACATTTTTCCTTTCTCAGGAATTCAGATCAGAAACTCACGGCATTTCCCCTGGGTACATCTGTAGGTCAGAAAAGTGAACCTGACTACATCATGCCTTGACTAAGCCCTTTGCCCACAAAAAGATGATTGGTTTTGATTGTGCAGCACCTGCAACAAAAGGGCACTGCCCCCTGCAGCTGGGGGATACATGATCAGAAGCACCGAGCGACCCGCACACAGGCCGAGGAGAAGAGCTCTGACTCTAAATAGATCAGGTTCACTACCAATTAACATCATGCTAATCTTGGCTAACAGGGAAGCAAAGTCGCCAAGGATTTGGTGGATTTACCAGCTCCTCCTACAATAGTCCTCCGAGGTTAACACCTCGGGGAACCTGGGTCGAAAGAAAGTCCTTTGGTAGCAGTTTGTCATACTTTGTGGTCCACACACTCCACAAAAACACCATTTTCTGAGCCTGAAGCATTCTGCTGTTTTTTTGAAGAATGAGAATTCAATCTCACATAAGCCGGATTCAGAAAATAGGTCATCGATGTGAGTTGCGGTTATTTTCCTTCCAGCTTTCTTACGTACTTGCTCTAGATTGCTTTTCAGCAAAGGGTAGAAGCAGCCGCCCTGGCCGGCGGGCAGTCGAGGGGGGTTGACAGCCACTCCCGCCGTGGGTCCTGTCAGACCTCACCCAGCCCTGGGTCCTCACAGCCAGCATCCCCCGTTTGTCTGGACTGTGAACTTCCCATTGAAGGATCGGGGGAAATACCCTCCCTGAGTCTTGATTTTCTCTCTCTCTCACACACGGCATACTTCGTAGTCACTTGATTTGCCACCTGCGGTTTATAATAGAACAGACCTGTGGGGTTATAAGCCACTTTATTTCTGCACAGAATTTCTCAGCTTGAGGCCAAATTGAAGGGCATTAGTCATCAGTAATTTGAAGTTGTTTTTAATGTTTTTCACTCAGAGAGGTTTAAGGCAGCTAAAGCTAAGATAAATTTCACCATGCTTTGGTGAGGAAATGAAAAATCTGATCATTTAGTTAATAATCTGGAAGAGCTGCGAACGCGTAGTGTTCCTTAGTGAAGGCAGCAGCATGATGGATTGGTGAATTTGGTAACGTGACAATCTGAGCAATATTAGATCCCATTATGCTGTTTCCCTCTGAGTAATTTTATATGTTTGATGTTTCAAATTCATGGAACGTTAGAGAAAGGCAGTTAGAGATTGACCACTGGACTTATGGAGGAGGAGCCCGTCAGACACTGATTCCTGGGGCTCTGGTTCCAATGAGCAGAGCAAGAGGGTGCCTGGAGCAAACTCTGAGAAACAAGAGTTCAGATTAAACCATCTCACTTTTCAGATGAAAGGACTTAGTGATTTGTCAGGCTCTCAGAAGCACAGGCCTACCCTCAAGCCCAGGCCTCTCCCACAGCAGCTCAGTGCATTTCCCTCGGCCTGGCCCAGGGCCAAGAGAAGAATCCCGTGGCTTTCCTGCTAGAGTCAGGGGCTACTGCTTCCTTTCTGGGCCTCCTCCTGGCTTCATTGCCTCCCTGGGGCCTTGAAGGGACACTTCCTGCCCCCTCGCCCCAACAGGCTGATCTCGGCCCAGCATGTCTAGGGTGGGACTCAATTGTTGAAACACAGCATCAAGATCAAGCCAGTGGCTTACTTTGTTCTGGGCTGCTGTGGACGCCACGGGTGGTCCAGCCCTCTGCCAGGGCACCCCTCCTGGGCAGTGGACCCGGCCCGCACATTCATCTCCACCCATTCCTTATCCACGGGAGACAAGGTGGTTGCAGAAGATTCCATGAAACATGAGGTACACAAGCAGCGATCTGAACTCCGGGGAGGCTGTTGCGAGGGGACAGCAAGGGGAATGGCCTGCAGTTGGAACTGGCCTGGTGCTGTCAAGACAGCGGCTGGGAGCAGAGTGAAGGGTGGGGGAGGAGATGGTTAGGTGGCCATGGTGGGAGAAGGCCAGATCCTCTTGTAAATACAGCAGCATTTTATAGGACTTTCAAAAAGATCCCTCTTGCAGCTGTGTGGAGAGGTGGCGACTGTGGCCCAGGTGGGTGGCTTGCACCAGGTGACAGGTGGCAGGACTGCCATCATGTCACTGAGGGCTGGGTCTGCAGTCCCCTGGGCTCTGCCTGTGAGCATGCACCTTGCCAGGATGACCTCAGAAATGCATTTTTAGAGTACAGCTGACAGGAATTATTGTCCATAACAAGTGTTAGTTTTATATTTATGAAGTAATTTGGAACAGAATTCAGAAATCTTATAAATTTAAAATATTTCCTTAAAAAAAAGGAAAGATTTCCTTCCCATCATTATAGAGACTTCCATGATCCAGTCACATTTTCTATTTTGATCTTTGATTGTAGCTCTGTGACTATTCTCTCCGGAGCATAAGATTTCACCACTGAAGAATAGAATAGTAATTTTACTTCCTAAGTAAAAGCAAGGATTTAACAGAATGAGTTCTAGTTATTAATGCTTTTTCAGTTACTCTGGTTTTTTACTGTTTGGCCACTTCCAAAACTGATTTTTTTAAGTAGCTAAATGAGATTTTTTTCATCTCCCAAAGCTATTTTGCAAAAGTTAGAGGCTAAAGTGACTTTAATACCAGCCCATGAAAACTATGACTTTTATCTGATTTTTCTATAACTCTTTTAAAAATTTCCATCCCTTATCTTTCTCTGCTAGCTCTGTGAGCCCAGGAGGTCCCATAGCCCAGCATGGTCTCCAGGCTGAGTGTGTATTGGGCCTGGCAAGTCTGTGGACAGGGTTGCCCACACTGCCCAGGTAACATTCAGAGACCTTTGCTTCTTGATCATAGCTGGAGTGGTTCAAATCCCACTCTTTCCATCCCCCAGGAGCCTCCTTGCATCTGACTTCTCTCCTCACCATGCCTCTTTCGAAGACAAAATTCTAGACCTTTCCTTAGCGACATGAGAGGTAAGGCAGTGGGAAAAGTTTTGAGTTGGATTAGCAGGAAAATGGTGGGGCCCTGACAGACACTGGCGAGTTGGGTAGTGGCTTGGAGGAGCTAAAGTGGTCAGTTTAGTTATATACAAGTCATGTCTGAAGATGAGGGACTTTGTCTAAGAGGAGATATATGCAGCAAGCAGTTACTAATCCTGGGCTGGAGCTTGGGAGAGGAAATGGGGCTGGAGAGAGGGCACCACCTGCCCAGACACGATGGCTGAAGCCTTAGGTATAGATGAGTCATTTGGAAGGTAAGTGGAGACTAAAGGCAGGACTTCGGTTTAATGTCCATGTTAATGAAGAGAAGGAAAGCTGGCCCAGGACGTGGAGAGGCAGGAAAGTAAGATGTACAGGAAAGAAAGGGAGGGCAGTGTTTTAGAAAGATGGAAGCATTGAACAATGGCTAAAGCTGGAGAGCTGAGGACACAGATTGAGGGAGTGCACTGAATTACAGGGAAACCTTCAAGACAGATGGAAACCTGAATAGCAATTGAGTAGAGTGGGCTAGAAACCAGATCCTCTGCCTTGGGAAACAAACATATCTGTGCATATTTTTTATGGTAATTGATGTACTTTATTATAAAATAAACCTAAATCATATTTTAATTAAAGAATATTTATTAGTAGCAGAAGTCACTTTTCATGCCCTTTCCTGGAATCCCTAATCAAACCCAATGAGAGCTCATTGTTTTAAACACATTCTCCTTAAGGCTCTGAAACAGTGGTATTTTCACAATTAAAACCATTTCCTGAGTTAGTGCCTCTTCTTCCTCCTAGAAGAAGAGTGTCATCTGTCTCTGGAAGGAAAAGGGTTCAGGAGCCCACAAAGAGCATCTCAGGGTGTAGCTGTTTGAGGAACTTTTGGGCGTGCACCTGCACCTTCCAACCACCAGGACTCCTATTTGCTCTGCAATTGCATTAGCAGTGGGTCTGAAACACATTTGAAATTGGTCCTTTGAATCCCTGCTGCAAGGACTCTCACCTTCCAGAGCTTCGTGCTACTGTCCATTTAATGCCACAGGGATACAGATGAATGCTGAGGATCAGCAGTTTATGGGGTAATGGATCTATTTATAGGCTTGATGAATTTGGGAATTTCTAGGTGAACAAGACTTAAGGGTGGCATAAAACACAGTTGCAGGATATTGGACCACTAGACAATATTCTCCAGAAACATGTTTTATGGGGCCACCAGTCCCCTCCTCCTTCCCACTGTGGTCATCCTCCTGACAACGCCAGGTCTGGGGGGGAGGGCAGCCTGGCTCTGCTTCTCACAGCAGCAGGAAGATGTATGGTGCCAACAGGGTCCTGGCTTGAAGTGCCCAATGTACCCCATGGACAAAATGGACAGGGGCAGCAGCTCCTTCTGGCTGTCACCCTCTTTCCCCCTTTCTGCCTCCCTCCCTGTGGCTTGCCTCACAGCACACTTATACTGGGCTTGGCAGCTGCAGCAGCCTATATATCTTTTTGTGCTTGTGTACTTCTGTAGAGATATTTACAGTTAAATTATGTTTGGATAGTGAGATTTTATGAGAGTTGTAATAATTTTTTTCTCTGATTTCTTTTCATTTTCTTAGTGTTCTATGAAACCACAATTATTTTTTAATTAAAACAAAGTTTTTTTAAAGTTCTTAAAGTTCTGGTTTTTATTCCTGTATTCAATGTTTGTTGAGCACATATATAATAGGTATGTGCCTATGGGCAGAAAAAAGTATTAAGGCTTGGCCTCTGTTCTTAAGGAACTCACTTGTAGAGAAGACCAATGTATGAACAAATAAATGTCAGGCAATGTGATAACTGCTAGAAAAGAGTACATAATCAGGGGACCATAAATGAAAGGTCATGTCTAGTAGAGAATTGAGAAAGTCCTCCTACAAGAGAAGAAATTTGAGCTGTACTTGAACAAGCTCTATCTACAGTGTACAGATAGGTTGTTTGTGAAGAAGCCAGTTCTTACTCTTAGGTCTTTTGCTATGGCTTGAATATCTCCTCCAAAGCTCGTGTTGGAATTTAATTGCCACTGTGATACTAATGTTGGTATTGCCAATGTTGGTATTTATCAGGAGCAGGCTTCTGATAAAAGGACAAGTTTGGGTCCCCTTTTTTTGTCTCAGGCCTCTCACTCTCTCGCCCTCTCTCACAGTGTCATGGCTTCCACTGTGTAATGATGCAGCACGAAGGTTCTCACCAGGTGTGGCCCCTTGTTCTTGGATTTCACAGCCTCCAGAACCCTGAGCCAGATCAACTTCTATGTTTATAAATTACCCAGTCTGGTAGTTTGTGATATTCTATTATAGTGGCAGATGAACTAAGAAACCATCATATTATGCACTTGCTTATGTTAGTTTGGAATTATTTTCTGATTTGTTCATGCATGTGTGGTATGTGTTTTCTCATTTTCTCTATCTCTGAGTATTTATCATAGCTAATATTTGTACAAATTTCCTCTGAACTTTCACTATTCAAATTTTTATTTCTTTCTTAAAACTATTCTCTAGGGTTGAAAGAATTTCTCTATGATTTGTAATTCATATGTAATGTTCTGTAACATCTAAAAAATATTCTGAAGAACATACTCAGCAATGGAAATTTTTATTACGAATTTTTTCATGAGTAGAAAATGTTGCTGGGCAAGTTTCTATTTAAATCCTACTTGATAGGCTTGACTAACTGCGCAAGTTCACAGGCACATGCTACAGATTGTTGTACTTTCAGAAAGGTAAGACTGTACCTGCATTAGGGATTAATTCAGAGTATTCAGTAAAGGTTCAGCCAGGACCACTTGGGGTTGTTAAAGAACTAAAACCAGATCATGAGACGCTCAGGTCAGCTCATGAAAAGAGAGGCGTCTTAGAAGAATGCAGTAGTAAACTTCATGGCTCCAGACAAACAACAAAGCTGGGATGTAGAATTCACAGTGAACCCACTCACCAGTCCTCTGGGTCTCGCTCTCTCAAGCACTGTCCTTTTGATTTCTGGTTTTTCTGCTTTCCTTTTCTTCCCAGGATGGGCTGGCTTCTCCTGCTTCACATGGCTTCTGCTCTCCTCTGACTTCTGCAAACATCTAGTCCAGAATAATTTACTCTACAGAGATCTAGTGTTTAAAAAAAAATAGAATAATATATGCATGGGTAAAAAATATGACTAGTACAGAAAGGCATAATATTTTTCAAAAATATATTTATTTCTCTCTGTTCCCACCTGACTCCTGGTTCCTCTCCCTAAAGTTTTGCTTCTTGTGTATCCTTCTGGAAAAAATATATAAAGATATACACATACATAGATAAAATGAGTTATCATCCCTATACACCATGCAACATTAAAAAAAAATTCTTAATTATATATTTAGCATTTTTTCCATATTAGTTGACATAAAATTTATATTTTTTCTTTCTAACAGTTTTATGTGGTTAGATGTTATTTCATTTTATATAATTGTTATGACTATTAGATGATCTCTTCAAGATGATGGACCCTTAGGTTATATCTGGTTTTGTATTGGAAATAATGTTACAGTGAACAACTGTGTATATCTATCTACTAGAAGTTTAATGGAATTTTAACTCGTGTGTTTGTTCAATGATTAATCTAAAGTTATCTTTTAACTATATGGTATAAGGATGGAAGTTCGTTTTATCTCCTTTGCATATTGCTATACAGTTGTCTCAGCACTGTTGATTGAAAAGTTTTCCTTTCTAGTTTATAGAAAAATACAATTGCTTTTTTTTTTTTTCTGTTTTTGGTGGGGGCTGGGTTAGAACTCACTACCTCTGGCATATAGGGCTGGCGCCCTACTCCTTTGAGCCACAGGTACCACCGAATATAGTTGCTTTATAAATACCAAGCTTATATTCTTATAATTCTGATAAACTCACTAATTAGTTCTAGTAGTTTTTTCTAAATTCCATCAAATTTTTAGGCAGATGACTGTCCCGTCCCGCGGGACGTGGTTATTCGTGGGGGCGAGGGGGACCGAGCCTGAAAAACAATGGGCGAGAAAGAGAGAATGAGACCAAGCAGACTCCTTGTCAAGGTCTGTTTAATGGCGGCTTTTCGGATTTTAAAGCTTACAGGTGAACAGGGGGCGGAGGGAGTGGGGGGAAGAGTAAAGAGGAAAGGTGTCCTTCGCTGATTGGCGGATTTCAGGTTCAGGCTGTCAGTTGGTTGCCTGGGCACGGAACGGTTGCCATCTTGAGTTTAAACAAAGGAATCCCTACCATGTGGTCAGTCACGGAGTAAGAAGTTGCCATGGTTACGTAGGATATACGCAAGTGGGGCAGGGCACGTAATTTTTGAACATTTTGTACATGCGCTTTGGGGCAGGGGACAGCTTGGCGGGAGCCGAGGATCTTTTTTGGCCTCCCACAGATGACAAAGTCCATTTTACTTCTTCCTTTGTAAACCAGATGCTTTAAATTTCCTTTTTTTTTCTTATGGTATTGTCTTCACAATATTGAGTAAAAGTGATGATAGGCACCTTGCCTTGTTCCTGATCTTAAGGGGAAAACAATAAGTATGATGTTCAGATTGAAGCAGTTCCCTTGTCTGGTGAGAGGCTTTTTTAGAAAAAGTTCAAAGTGGATGCTGAAGTTTTCAAATGCTTTTTTGGCATCTACTGAGATAGATAATGGTTTTTCTTTCATGATCTTTCGAGATGCTTTTTTGATTTTATGCATAGGGTAAATGGCTACCAGTAAGATTTTAGAGACAAAGGGTGGGGCATTTGATAGATTTTGACTAATTAAACCTCAAAAAAATTTTTAGAAACTTTTAGAACTTTTGTCAGTCTGAGAGGAGATAAATGGTATCTCATTATTTTGATTTGCGCTTTAAAATTTAGGAGTGAGAGTATCTTTTCTATGACCATTACACATTTGAATTTCTTTTTCTATTGGGTCGTTCCTTTTCTTATTGTGTATACTCTTGATAAAATAAGAAAATTAGATGCAATTTTTTTTCTGGGTTGTTTTGGAAAAATATTAGTACAATATTATATATGTATCTGCATCTATCTGTATTTGCATATACATATGTATATATATGTATTTTTTGGTTGTAGAGAAGCTTTTTACTTGTATGCAAGTATTTTTCAATTTTTTTCCTTATGGTTTTTGGGTTTTATATTCTGCTTGGAAAGATTTCTTGCCTATGCCAAGATATAATGTAACTGACCTACTTTAAAAAAAATCTTGGAGTAGTCTAATCTATTTTGGTAAAAGGAATGAGGTATGGTTCTCATTTAACAATTTTTTTCTAGTCAGGTTAGCCAGCAAGTTAAGCCAGCACTGCTTACTTATTGAACAGTATTATTTAGTTCATCTTTTGCCTATTGATCTGAAATGTGATCTTTATCGTAAACTATTTCCTTATGGATTTGAGTCTACTTTTGGGTTCTATTCTGTTCTAATACCTATATGGTTATTTATACGTACTGCTGTAGCATAATGTTTTGGTTATAGTGGCTGTATAACATGTTTTAATATTTGGTCAGATTATGTTCCTTGATTCTTTTCAGAATTTTCATGTTTTTACTTGTTTAATAGTTTACTTGTTTGCATGAACTTTAATATCATTTTGGCAAAGTCAAAAAAATAAACTTATGGTTTTATTTTCAAGGTAGATTTAGGAAGAATTGACATCTTTACAGTAAAGTTTCCCATCCAAGAATAAAGTATATGTTTATTCATTTGTGTAAGCCTCTTTTCATTTAATCTCATGATTTTTATCACATTAAATACATTCTGCTCTATTCTTGTTAGGTTTAACTTTGAGCATGTTAGTTTTTTATGCCTATTACAATGTTATTTATTTTCTGACTACTTTTTCTCTATAGAAAAATATATTTTGAAATTTTTTAATTTCCATATACTAATTTTATACTCAGCTCCTCAGTAAATTAACTTAATTTTTTTTTTTAGTTAAACTGATTATCCAAGATTCAATCATTCCAGCTATTATAATTTGGGGCTATCTTCTCAGTGGTTTTTTCTATTCTTTTTTTGTTTGTTTAATTGTATTGGCTAATACTTTTGAAACAATTCAATAATAATATAGTGATTGCGGGAAATTACTGCTTTCTTTCTTAACTTTGTTAGTGATGGTCCTAGAAAGTCACCATTAAGATGTTGACAATGTTGACTATTTTTTTTTTATTAAGTAAATTTATTTCAGGTTAATGTGAGGGTACAAGCAACCAGGGCAAAATATTTGATTTTGTTAGGTATAGTGCATCTTGTGGTTCTGTCCCACACACAAAAGGTGTGTCCTCCACCCCTACCCCATGCCCATTTAGTGAGAGCACCACAACCACCTCACTCTCACTTGTTACCCCTCCCCTCAACTGAATTGAAACGAGTTTTTCTCCTATTTGGACATGCATTGGATCATCTACTGGCTTCATATTAGTACTGAGTACATTGGATATTTGCCTTTTCATTCTTGTGATACTTAACTAAGAAGAATGTGTTTCAACTCCATCCAGGATATTACAAAAGATGTGAAGTCACTATCTTTTTTACAGCTAAGTCATATTCCATGGTGTGCATGTACCACAATTCGTTAATTCATTCCTGAGTTAATGGGCATTAACTAGGTTAATAGGTTATTTCCACATCCTGGCAATTGTAAATTGAGCTACAGTAAGCAATCTAGTGCAAATGTCCTTATGGTAAAATGATTTTTTTTCTTCTGGGTAGATGCCTAGTAGTGGGATTGCAGGGTCAAATGGGAGAGCTAATTTGAGATCTTTGAGGATTTTCCATCTTTCTTTCCAAAGAGACTGTATGAGTTTGCAGTCCCACCAACAGTGTAAAAGTGTTCCTCTCTCTCCAAGTCTGTGACAGCATCTGCAGCTTTGGAACTTTGTGATGTGGCTAATCTTACTGGGGTTAGGTGATATCTCAGGGTGGTTTTGATTTGTATTTCTCTGATGATTCAGGACAAGGAACATTTTTTCATGTTTGTTAGCCATTGTCTGTCTTCCTTAGAGAAGGTTCTATTCATATCTCTTGCCCAATGATACATGGGATTATTTGCTCTATTTTTCTTGATTAACTTTCTGTTTGAATGTTTCAATTTTTATAATGGTTTAAAAAATTGGGATGATTTTGAAATTCATCAAATTCATTTTGGATATCCATTTGTTCATGGGATTTTGTACTTTGATATACTAATGGTAAAATCATGGTAACATATTCCCTAATGTTGAATTCTATTGGTTGGTTTTTAATTTTTAGGATTTTTATGAAGATGTTCTTAAGTGAGGTTTATTGTAGTTTTATTTTTCTGTGCTACTTTTATCAGATTTTGATAAGAGTGTTTTGATGTTTAACTCTAAGTGATTTGAACTTTTTCTTCTTTCTCCATGTCCTAAAAAAGTATAAATGGTATTGGAATTGGCTGTTTTTAGAAGGTATATCAGAATTTATTGGGCTTGGGTATTTTTTTTTTTTTTTGTCTACTGTTTTCATAGGATCGAATTTACTGTTAAAACCATCTAAGTCTGTGGCTTGGGGAGGACTAGTTCTTTTTTGCAATATCCTGAATTTCTTCTATTGTTATATTCTATTTAAGTTTTTTTTGTTTCTTTTGGGTTCAATTTTTGTTACTTATATTTATCTAAGCATGCATCCACATCATAGTTTATAACAAATATTTATAATTTATTTACTTAGAGATTTTCAAAGTAGTCTCATAACTTTTAAATTTCTTATGCATATGTTGCTTGTTGCTTTTATTTCTTCTTTTATATTTGTGCTTTTTTTCTCTTTTTCTTGATGAAGCTATTTATTATTACCTGTTTTGTTGTTTTTCCCCCCAGAGAACTAACTATACCTTTATATTCTGTGTTCTATTGCTTTTCTCTATTCTAATTCATTATTTTATGCTTTTATGTTTATTATATTTTCCTTATACTTGATTTGTTAATCCATCTTAAATACAATGTTTTAGAAATTTACTTTTATTACCATTTGCTTGGTAAAGGGTTGACTGCTATAAGGTTTTATCTTGACCCAAGTTTCACATTACTAGGTAGTATTTCAATGTTTTATACATTCTGTAATTTCAGTTTTGACTTTTTCCTTTGTATCAAAATCTGAATTTCAAAATTTTCAGAAGACTAGGCTTCTTCTTTTTATTATTAATTTTTTTTTTGTAGTGAAGTCCAGGAAGATATTTCTAATTCTATTTTCCTGGAATGTTCTGATGCTTTACTTAGTGGCATAATTAGTCTTTATTTCTAAAATTAAAATATCCCTTCAGTGCTAGAAAAGAAGTTTTATATCAGATATACACTTTGATATGCATCTACTGAGTTGATACAATTAAACATTTTTTTTGTCACCTTGTTCCATCATAGTTGACAATGTCTGTTACTATTTTTGTTAATTTCTTCTAGCAGCTTATGCTTTTATAAATTCTGACACTTTGTTTTTAGTACAGAAATATTTATAACACTTATAAACTAATTATTGATTAAAATTCTTGTCCTTTTAACAGTATATAATATAGTACTTGGTGCCTAGTACTTGCTCAATTATTATTATTCAATGTAAATTAGCCCTTTATATTCCCTTTATATTATTTGATAGTTTTTGACTTGAACTTTTCAAATATTTACGTATGTATATATAAATATCACATATATGTGTGTGTGTGTGTGTGTGTGTGTGTGTATATATATATATATATAATATAAATATACATTTAAAGAAGGGGGTCTCGCTCTGTCACCCAGTCTGGAGTGCATTGGTTTTCTGATATTAATAGTATGATTATTTTTGTTTTATAGCTATTTACCTGATTTATATATATTTCACTTTTTTACACATTTTTAACCTTTCTGACAATAGCAGTGACTCCTGGGGTCTTTTCTTTCTCACTTTCCTTAAATGATACTTTTTAATGTGACCCCATAATGTCAAGTCACGTCCTTTTTTTAATGTGATTACCGCTAGTGTATTTTGTTTTGTTTGCTGGATTTCGATTTTTTATTATGGATGTTGTTCATTCATATGGCCTTAGGGAAAGGAGATACATGACTAAGCTTTGCCATCTCATGAAGATAGCTAACTAAACTTTGCCAGAAATCATAAAGATTTTCTAAAGCAGTTTGAAACTTTGAGAGCAGCATTCAGCGTTTTCTTCCTCATATTTCTTGTAGAACCTAGTGTGGCCTGAATATCATTGGCATTTAGTAACTACTTCCTGAATGGATAAATAACATTTTAATGGTAATTTTGGCTAATTTTTGACCTGCTATTGAAAGAAGTGTAGATGGGATATAAACTCCTTGGAATAAGTATATTTTTTGATTAATCCTAAAACCTGATGCTTTAAATCTTAAAGCAGCAAAGAAAGAGTAAAACATGGACAAACCAGCCACGGGTCAGAATGAGTATGTTTAGTGATGGCTGTGACCCCAGAAGAATAGAGCCCATCTGTTGCTTTTGACCCCGTGTTGGAGGTCAGCTCCCAGGGCCTCTGAAAAGACAGAGGTGAATGAGCAGGAAATTTATCAGGAGCACTTTTCTCCTTTAGGTTAGCTTTTTCTTTCTTCGCTAACTACATCAGTCTTAAGGGCACCATGGGAAATTTATTTCTTGGATTCCTTTTATTGCTAAGGTCAAGGCTCACCTTAAGCTATTCTTCATTTTCCCTCCAGGCCTTTCACTGGCTTCTTAGGAACAGTCCACCCAGCTAGTTAATGCATATTTCTTTCTTCTTTTGCAGCCCTGTGTTTAGCCTTGGGCAAATTCAGCTTAGTGCCAATGGGCAGTTTCTTTTCAGGGACAAGATGAAAAAGATTACACAGCTTTGTAGTGATGAGCATTTTGTTCATCTCAGTCTCTGCGTATTAATATTCTTTCTCTTTTCCTCCTCCAGGAGGAAAGAACAGGAATTGGATGGGCAGAAGAAAGTCACTTGCATTCTTCAGACTATTGATTTTCCTTGTGCCATTTAGTGGTTCAGTGAATTTTTTTTTTCTGACTATAGTTCTGGGGTTAGCAGCAGTTGGATTAGGCCAGCAGCCACCATGGGGCGGGGGGATTGTGTCTCAGTCAATGAGAAGTGGATTGGGAAGGTGACTTTCTGGCAATATGAACGTGGGTTCTGTATCCCTCCCCCCCTCAGATTCATTAACACAGAGTGAGAGTAAAAAAGATCAGAAACAGGAGTCAAATGCCTGGATATGTTTTGCTGGTTTCATGTTAGTGGTTTATTGTTTCCTACTCAAGTAAAGTGCTCATTAACATAAACTTTGAGACTTTTTAGGATTGTCTCAGGGTGGTGGGAGGGAAATACTTCAGGGAGGTAAAGTTCCTGGTGTGTATGAATAACAGAATATATACTGTTATACATTAAGTACACAGATTTAAAAAACAACTTTTCCCATTATAGAAATTTAAAAATATACAAAAGTGAATAGAATATGATATGAAACCCCATGTACTCAGCTTCTTTAATTATCTCCCCATCACCAATCTCCTTTCATATATGCTCCTTCTTATTTTCTCCTCTCCTATATTATTTTCCCCATAAATATTTCAGTGTGTTGCTAAAAGATAAGGACTCTTTTAAAAAACCTAACTATACAAATACAATCAAGCATTACAACTATAACGTTATTAACAATGCTTCCTTAATATCATCAAATAACTGGTCAACGTGCTAATGATCTTATAACTGTTATAGTTGTTTTAGTGAATCCATACTTTATTTCACATTTGATATATATTTTAAGTTTCTTTTATTCCTCAAGTCAGCTCTTTCAATTTATTTTTATTTGCAATTTATTTGTTGAAGAAATTGTGTTGTTTGTCTAGAAGAGTTTCTTACAGTCTGGATTTTGCTTATTGTGCCCCCATGGGTTTGTCTGATATGTTGCCCTGTGCTTTTTTATTCTTGTAAATTGGTCATCTAGAATTGGAGTTCCCAACCCACCAGTTGTGGTCTAGTACTGATCTATGGCCTGTTAGGAACCAGACCACACAGCAGGAGCCAAGTGGTGGCACGCGAGATGCTCCCATTGCCTACATCACCATCTGATCTCCACCTCCTGTCAGATCTGTGGCAGCATGAGGTTCTCATAGGAGCACAAACTCTCTGTCAATTGTGCATTTGAGGGACCCAGGTTGTGCAGTCTTGTGGGTTAGAGATAGGGGTGAAAGATCAGGGACAGAATATGGCTTAGACTGACATTCTGGAGGGCCTGTTGATAAGATCCTAGATTCCTCAGACCCATGCTCATGCTGTAGACAGTGAATAATTGGAAACAATCTGGGGTCTAAATGGAATATTCAGCAATAAGACTGCCCAGAGCTAATATTCCTGAGTCCTTTGGCAACAGACTAGACTCCAGCGACCCCCACTGAGCTGCACACAGTACAGGGTTGGGAACAACCTAGGGGTTTAAATGGAATGTTTAGCAATTATAAATTAAGATGTGCTGGGCACATCAAAGAATAGAATGGGACCCAGGGAAAGTCAAGGAAGTCAAAGTCTAGCCCCTAAGCATTGTACTCATTTCTTTTGTAACTGTCTAACCTTATGATTACATGACATTGTTCTTAAGATGTTCTCTTTTAGGGGGAGCTGAGCAAGATAGTGGACCAGAAAGATTGTTCTGCTGAGCTCTCTTAGAACATTTGGGGAAAAAGAGAGAACCCAGTCATTCCTGGCATAGGACCTTACCCAGAGTAATAGCTCAGGAAAAATAGCAAGGAGGTAGTGAGCTGGATATAGCATATGATCCAGAGCAGTGGAAATATGATGAATTAGGCAAATGATTGTGAAGGCTGGGGTTGTTTGGCACCCCCCATGGAGGTCTGGGATAGGAGGAAGCCTCACCAGAGTCTTCAGTTTTGGGGGGAAGCTGCATGTTGAATGGAAAGTTGGAAGAGTGGGTGGACTTAAACAGTATATAGCAATCAGATTTGAGTGCCATAGGAGTGGATTTGCCATAGGCTTGGTGGCTGGAGAGATAGCCATACTGAGAAGGTCTCAGTAGCTAAAGGCTGACATTGTGGGAAGGTCCTGAGAAGGTCTTAGTGGGGGGCCTAAGGCTTGGCTGCCTTAATTCTGCCTGCCAGGATCAGAAATCCACTCTTGGGACAGGCTAAAGGACTCCTGCACCTCACAGGGACTGGAGACAGGGGACACTGTGAAACCTACCCCTGAAGGATTCGTATGAGCTTTAAGATTACAATCTGACAGGGTCTGAATCTTGAGGAAACAATCAGGTGATCCCTGAAGGCATCTAATTTTGGAATTAAGGACCATAGAGGTTGCTGGCTATGCTGTCTCCTAACAAAACCACAGCGCCACCTGGTGTCCGGGTGACATATTGCAACATATTGTCATCAAAATCAAGGACTTCTGTTTAAAACAAAGGAGGCAGTGAGAAGTAAAAAGGAGAACAAGGAGGTGAACAAGAAGACAGAACACATGAGGAAGAACCAACAGAAAAATCCAAGCAACATGAAAAACCAAAACAAAACAAAAAAAAAAAAAGGAAAAAGAAAGAAAGGAAAACCAAAACAAAGCAACACTCTGAAGGGACCATGAGGCAGCTATTGCAGAAGACTCCACCTATAAAAAATTAATGCACTTCACAGAAAGGAAATTTAAAATATGGATGATAAAAACAATAAAAAGAATGGACGAAAAATGGAAAGACAGAACCAAAAGTTGGATGACAACTATGTAGAATATAGAAAGGATATGGCAGAGGTAAGGAAATGAAGGAGACAAGCAGGGAACGTAAAGATGCAGCAGGAAGTATCAAAAATAGGACAAATCATGGAGAAGAAAAAGCTGTAGAGCTAAAGGATAAAGTTTTCAAGTTAACCCAGGTAGTTAAAGAGGGAGAAAAGAAGAGCGAGAAAGCAGAATAGGCATGTAGGGAACTATAAGACTCCATGAAGCATTCAAAGTTATGAATAACAGGGATTCCTGACAGAAAAAAAGACTAGAGACTATCACAAATGAAAACTTCCAAAGTTTTACTAAAGACCTCAACACACTCCTTTCTGATGGATATCAAAGCCCAGGTCATCTCAACTCAAACAGAGCCTCTCCAAGATACATTGTAATGAACCTGTCCAAAGTCAAAATGAAAGAAAAAATTCTGCAAGTAGTCAGGAGTAAGCACCAACTGACCTACAGAGGCAGAGCCATTAGGATGACAGACTTTTCAACTGAAACTTTCTAAGCCAGAAGAGCATGGTCATCCACCTTCAACATTCTTAAACAAAACAATTTCCAGCCCAGAATTCTGTATCCTCCTAAATTAAGCTTCATAATTGATGGAGAAATAAAATCTTTTGCAGATATATAAGCACTGAGGAAATTTGCCACAATAAGACCAGCTCTACAGGAAATACTTAGACCCATTCTCAGCACTGACCATCACAATGGACCACCAGCAAAGTACATACCCAGCAGCTAAAGGAAAAAACTTAGCTTCTACAAGAAAACTTAGCTTCTATCAGAAAGGAAAAAATTATACAATGGACTTTCATGAAATAAGATGAAAAGAACTCTACCACACTTACCAATTCTCTCAATAAATGTCAATGGATGAATTCACCACTGAAGAGGCACAGGTTGGCTGATTGAATAAAAAAGCACAAGCCATCCATATGCTGTCTCTAGGAGACACACCTAGCCCTGAAGGACAAATCAAGACTCAGGGTTAAGAGATGGAAAACAATATTTGAAGCAAATGGAAATCAGAAGAAAGCAGAGGTTGCAATCTTATTTTCAGATATAAGCATATTTAAAGCAACTAAAGTTAAGAAAGACAATGATGGACCATTTATACTGGTCTAAGGAACAATAGAAGAAGACATTCAATTTTAAATATTCATGCACCCAACTTAAATGCTCCCAGATTTATGAAATAGACCTTGATGGGTCTGAACAATATGATATCCCATAACACCATAACAGTTGGGGACTTTAATACCTCTCTGAAAGAACTGGACAGATCCTCCAAACAGAGACTAAACAAAGATACAAAGGACTTAAATGTGACCCTAGAACAAATGGGATTAATAGACATATACAGAATACACCATCCCAAAACTAAGGAATATACATTTTTCTCATCAACCCATGGTAAGTACTCTGAAATCTACCACATCCTAGAATACAAATCAAACCTCAGCATAATTAAAAGAATAGAAATTATACCTTGTATCTTCTCACACCACGAGACAATAAAGGTGGAACTCAACTCCAACAAAAACATTCATCCCCACCCAAAGACATGGAAATAAAATAACCTTATGCTGAATGATAGTTGGGTTCAAGAAGTTTAAATTTTGTTTCAAACCAAAATAAAATGTTGGTTTTTCAAAAAAATAAATACAGACGAGACACAAGAGGAAATTGTTAAATTCCTCAAACATAACAACAATAAAAGACATAAATTACCAAAACATGTGAGATACAGCAAAAGCAGTCTTAAGAGGGAAATTTATCTCATTAGATGCCCATTCGAAAAACAGAGAGAGAGCACATCAACAAACTAAATGAACCATCTTATGGCATTGGAAATAGAAGAACAATCTAATCCCAAACCCAGCAGAAGAAAAGAAATAACCAAAATTAGATCAGATATTAATGAAATTGAAAACAAAAGAATCATTTAGAAAATTAATGAAACAAAAAATTGGTTTTTCAAAAAAATAAATACAATCAATAAACCTTTGGCCAGATTAACTAGAAACAGAAAAGTAAAATTTCTAATAACCTCAATCAGAAACAATGAAGGGGGGGAAATAACAAGATGCCACAGAGATACAAGAGATCATCTCTGAGTACTACAAGAAGGTCTATGCCCAGAAATTTGACAATGTGGAGGAAATGGATCAATGCCTGGGATTACATCCTCTCCCTAGACTTAACCAAGAAGACATAGATTTCTAGAACAGACCAATTTCAAGAATTGAGATTGAAGAAACAACAAAAATTCTCACTGCAAAAAAAATGCCCTAGTCCAGATGTCTTTACACCAGAATTCCATCAAACCTTCAAATAAGAGCTTATAACCATATTGCAGAAATTATTCCAAAAAATTGAGAAGGAATAAATCATCCCCAACATGTTCTACAAAGCAAACAATACCCAGATACCAAAACCAGGAAAACACCCAAGTAAAAAGGAGAATTTCAGACCAATTTCACTAAGGAATATAAATGCAAAAATTCTCAATAAAATACTAACCAATAGATTATAGCTACACATTAAAAAAATCATCACAATCAAGTAGGTTTTATCCCAGGGATGCAATGCTGGTTTAACACACACAAGTACATAAATGTAATTCACCATTTCAATAGAAGCAAAAACAGATGATCCTCTCAATAGACACAGAAAAAGCATTCAATAAAATTCAGTATCCTTTTCTATTTAGAACACTTAAGAATATAGGCATGGCATGGATGGCACATTTCTGAATCCGATTGAAGCCATCTATGACAAAGCACAGCTAATATTATACTGAATGGAGTAAAACTGAAAGCTTTTCCACTTAGAACTGGAACCAAACAAGGTTGTCCTATATGGCCACTACTATTCAACATAGTGTTGGAAGTTCTGGTCAATGCAGTCAGGCAAGAGACGGAAATAAAGGGCATCCTAATGGGTGAAGAGGAGGTCAAACTCTTGCTTTTTGCCAATGATATGATCTTTTACTTAGAGAACACCAAAGAGTTAACCACAAGACTCTTGGAAGTGATCAAAACATACAGCAGCAATGTCTCAAGATATAAAATCAGCGTCCACAAATCAGTAGCCTTTGTATGTGCCAATAGTAGCCAAGATGAAGCTAATCGAGGATACAATGCCCTTTCAGTAGTTTAAAAAAAGAAAGAAAGAAAGAAATACCTAGGAATATAACTAACAAAAGAGGTGAAGGAGCTCTACAAAGAAAATTATGAAAAATTTTCTAAGAAAAGAAATAGCAGAAGATATTAACAAATGGAAGAACATACCATGCTCATGGCTGGTAAGAATCATCAACATTGTTAAAATGTCTATACTACCCAAAGCAATCTACAGTTTAATGCAATCCCCAGTAAAATATCATAATCATACTTTCAAAATTTGGAAAAAATAATTCTTCATTTTGTATGGAACCAGAAGAAACCCTGTATAGCAAAGGCAATTCTTAGTAATAAAAACAAAGCGGGGCTATCACCCTACCAGACTTTCAGCTATACTACAAGGCCATAGTGATCAAAACACCATGGTACTGGCACAAAAATAGAGACATTGACATTTGGAACTGAATGAAACTAACATTTTGCAACTGCCTGATCTTTGATAAACCAAACAAGAACATACCCTGGGGAAAAGAATCCCTCTTCAATAAATGGTGTTGGAAGAACTGGATAAGCACATGTAAAAGACTGAAACTGGACCTGTACCTCTCACCATTAAAAAAATTGATTCAAGTGGCATGGTGGCTTATGCCTATAATCCAGCACTGTGGGAGGCTGAGATGGGAGAATTGCTTGAACTCAGGAATTTGTGGCTTGTCTGAGCCAGAGTGAGACTCCCACTCATGAAAAAAATTGAAAAACCCGGCTGGGCACTGCAGCGAGTGCCTATAATCCCAGCTGCTTTGAAGGCTAAGGGAGCAGGATGCCCACAGCCTGAGTCTGAGGTTGTAGTGAGCTATGATGCCATTGCATTCTGCTCAGGGCATAGGGTAGAACTCTGTCTTGACAAAAACAAACAAAACACAAGGAAAAATTGATTTAAGATTGATAAAAAGGGGGCAGCCCCTGTGCTCAGTGAGTAGGGCAACGGTCCCATATACTGAGGGTGGCAAGTTTGAACCCAGGCCAGACCAAACTGCAACAAAAAAGTAGCTAGGCATGTTGTGGTGGGTGTCTATAGTCCCAGCTACTTGGGAGGCTGAGGCAAGAGAATCACCGAAGCCCAAGAGCTGGCGGTTGCTATGAGCTGTGTCCCATGGCATTTTACTGAGAACAACAAAGTGAGACTCTATCTCTCAAAGAAAAAAAGATGGATAAAAAATTTAAATCTAAGGCATGAAACAATAAAAATCCTAAAAGAAAGTGTGGGGAAAACACTTGAAGATATCAGCCTGGGGAAAGAATTTATGAAGACTTCTGTGGCAATTGCAACAACAACAAAAATAAACAAATGGGACTTAATTAAACCAAGAAGCTTCTGTTCAGCTAAGGAAACAACAACCAAAGCAAATAGACAACCTTCAGAATGGGAAAAGATATTTGCATATTATGAATAGGACAAAAACTTCATAACTAGGATCTACAGAGAACTCAAATTAGTCAACAGAAAAGAGCCGACAATCCCATGTATCACTGGGCAAGAGACATGAATAGAACCTTCTCTAAAGAAGACAGATGAATGGCTAACAAACATATGAAAAAATGCTCATCATCCCTAATCGTCAGAGAAATGCAAATCAAAACTATGCTGAGATATCACCTAACCCCAGTGAGAATGGCTCACATCAAAGTCTCAAAACTGCAGATGCTGGCGTGGATGTGGAGAGAAGGAAACACTTTTACACTTCTGGTGGGACTGCAAGCTCTGCAAGCTAATACAACCTTTTTGGAAGGAAGCATGGAGAATCCTCAAAGAACTCAAATTAGACATCCCATTTGATCCTGCAGTCCCATTAGTAGGCATCTACCCAGAAGAAAAATAATCCTTTTATCATAAGGATATTTGCACTAGACTGTTCATCACAGCTCAATTTACAATCACCAAAATGTGGAAACAGCCTAAATGCCCACCAACCCAGCATTATTAACAAGCTGTGGTATATGTATGCCATGGAATACTATTTAGCCATTAAATAATTTAACTTTTTAAGGTCAGCCATTAAAAAAGATGCTGACTTTACATCTTTTGTATTACCCTGGATTGAGTTGGAACACATTATCCTTAGCAAAGCATCACAAGAATGGAGAAGCAAGAATCCAGTGTACTCAATTCTAATATGAAGCCAGTAGATGATCTAATACAAGCTGGGGTGGGGTGTAAGGGAATGAGCAAGTGGAGAGAGGAGAGAAGGGAGGGAGATGGGGGGTCATGGTGTATGGCACACCTCTTGGGGGTGGTGCACAATTATAAGAGGGTCTTTGTCTAACAAATGCAATCAGTGTAACCTAATTCTTTGTATCCTCAATGAATCCCAAACAATTAAAAAAAAAAAAAAGATGTTTTCTTTTACTTTTTCCTATTACTTCCTTGTTCTTTATTGTCATGGTAAAAAAAATGACTCTCATCCTTATGTGGAATAATGGGGTTAGAGTTTCTGTCTATAATTAACTTTTTGTTTCATGCTGTGTTACACACATATACTTTTCATGCTCAATAAAAGACCCCTGAGGTCTTTGTTCCAGGCAGCACTTTCTTGCTACTTTCTGAGCATGTCGATTGTTTGCCCCTCTGAGCCTCATTGGTTATTGCACTGGAAATAACTGAGTGAGAGAGTTTTCTTTCCATGCCACCCCCTCAACAGCCCCTCCACAGGTAGTGAAGCACTACACGGTTTTCTTATGAGAACCTGATGGCTGATGATCTGAGGTGGAGCTGAGGGCATAAGCAACACACTTCAGGTGTCACTGTCTCCCATAACCCCAGATGGGACTGTCTAGTTGCAGGAAAACAAGTTTAGGGCTCCCTGATTCTGCAGTATGGGGAGTAGTAGAATTATTTTATTATACGTTACAATTTAATAATAATAGAAATAAAGTGTGCAATAAATGTAATGCACTTTAATCATCCCCAAATCACTTCCCCATACACCCCTGGTCTGTGGAAAAACTGTCTTCCATGAAATCAGTCCCTGGTGCCAAAAAGGTTGGAGACTGCTGATCTAGAAGCTTGATCAGATTCAGGTTTAATTTTTTTGGCAACGCTGTTTCTAAAGAAGAGTATTCTTCCATCATGGCTCGGCGCCTGTGGCTCAATCGGCTAAGGCGCCAGCCACGTACACCTAAGGTGGCGGGTTTGAATCCCCAGCCCGGGCCCACCAAACAACAATGATGGCTGCAACCAAAAAATGGCCGGGCGTTGTGGCAGGCACCTGTGGTCC
>CAUYQV010159655.1:0-14403 GCA_963574575.1 Galagoides demidoff | reverse complement strand
TGGCTAACATAGCCATCATGTCTTTCTCATAATTGTTATGTTAAGACATTTATATTCAACCTTTAGACAAATTCACATGTACCCTAATAGGATAAATTATAGGCGTGATCCCCACAATATCATTCTCTTCACCCATCCTCCCTTCTCCCCTCCCCCCCTTTCCCTGTAGTCTAGGGCTCCATTTGGATTGTAGCTTTCTTAAGATAGCTAACAATTAGTTTCATAATAGTGTTGAGTACATTGAATACTTTTTCTTCCATTCTTGAGATACTTTGCTAAGGAGGAAATTTTCCAGCTCCATCCATGTAAACATGAAGGAGGCAAAGTCTCCATCTTTCTTTGTGGCTGTGTGGTATTCCATGGTGTACATATACCACAATTTAGGACTCCTGTTCTTCACTGTAGGAACTGTTTCTGGTAAGTGATACAGGGAGGCCAGCTTAGGGCATGTTGCTGCTGCAACAAGGAGTGCTTCAGGGTGGCAATTACCTTAACATATGGGAATGAGGTCTCTGTCTATGCTTTGAGTCAATCTTATACTTCTTGGAACTTGGGAATCTCTTCAATGACTTTAGGTAGAAGCATTAATGTGGACACAAATCTTGAAGAAATGTATCAGTTTGCATTAAGCCTGGTCATTTAGGCCTCCTTTGCAATCATATGCACTTCAGCCATCATTTGTAGAACTTGGCCTGTGAAATTTATTATTTGTTTATTTATTTTGGAGACAGAATCTCATTTTGTCACCCTTGGTAGAGTGCTGGGGCGTCAGAGCTCACAGCAACTTCAACCTCTTGGGCTCAAACAATTCCATGCCTCAGCCTCCTGAGTACCTGGGACTACAGGTACCCGCCAGTGCCTGCCCAGCTCTTTTTAGAGATGGGGTCTCACTCTTGCTTTGTCTGGTCTCTAACTCCTGAGTTCAAGCAATCTACCTGCCTCGGCCTCCCAGAGTGCTAGGATTACAGAGGTGAGCTACTGTGCTCAGCCTGGGCCTGTGAATTTAGTACTTAGAATTCCTACTAACACTTGGTGACAGCCTAGTTGTGACACTCTAAGTGTAACATGCTGAGACATCTGTGGTTGGATATGGCATGTGCACCACAGCAATGTTGCTGGCTGCTTAAAAATCATCTCTGAGTGGGTCAGGCACGCGGGCTCACACCTGTAATCCTAGCACTCTGGGAAGCCAAAGTGGGTGGATTGCTTGAGCTCATGGGTTTGAGACCAGCCCAAGCAAGAGCGAGACTCCATCTCTAAAAAATAGCAGACCACTGTGGTGGGTGCCTGTGGTCCCAGCTACTCCAGTGACTGAAACAAGAGAACATTTGAGCCCAAGAGTTTGAGGTTGCTTTGAGCTGTGATACCATGGCACTTTACCGAGGGTGACAAAGTGAGGCTCTGTCTCAAAAGAAAAACAAACAAAATAGGCATCTTTGAACAATGCAGCCAGAATATTGAGCACTACATGACACAGTCCAAGTTGGTGTTATGGGCAATCAGTAGTGGGTGGCATCAAGACTCTGGTTTTTTGGGCGGTACCGTGGCTCAGTGAGTAGGGTGCTGGCCCCATATACTGAGGATGGCAGGTTCAAACCCAGCCTTAGCCAAACTGCAACAAAAAATAGTTAGGCTTTATGGCAGGCACCTGTAGTCCCAGCTACTCAGGAGGCTGAGGCAAGAGAATCACCAAAGCCCAAGAGCTAGAGGTTGCTGTGAGCTGTGACACCACGGTATTCTACCAAGGGTGACAAAGTAAGACTCCTTTTCTAAAAAAAAAAAAAAAAGACAGACAGACTCTGGTTTTTCCATGTGGAGCAGCAGTATTACAGACTTGGAGGTGATAGCAAATGGCACTTTAAGAACATATCCTTTAGAGATGGACAGACTACACAGATGATAGTGATACAGATTACCAGAACACTGTGAAGCCCTCTCTATCCAATTTGTGTCAAGGAATTTCATTTAAGAAAAGGAAAATTAAACTGGCCATGGTGTGGCTTGGCACCTGTGGCTCATGTGGCTAAGGCGCCAGTCACATACACCTAAGGTGGCCAGTTCGAATCCAGCCCGGACCCGCCAAACAACAATGACGGCTGCAACCAAATATAGCCGGGCATTGTGGCGGGCGCCTGTGGTCCCACTGCTTGGGAGGCTGAGGCAGTAGATTCACTTGAGCCCAGGAGTTGGAAGTTGCTGTGAGTTGTGATGCCATGGCACTCTACCCAGGGGGACAGCTTGAGGCTCTGTCTAAAAAAAAAAAACTGGGCATGGTGGCTCATGCCTGTAATCCCAGCACTTTGGAGGCTGAAGTAGGTGGATTGCCCGAGCTTATGAGTCTGAGACCAACCTGAGCCAGAGTGAGACACCGTCTCTAAAAAAATAGCCGGGCACTGTGGTGGGTATCTATAGTCCCAGCTATCTGAGAGGCTAAGGCAAGAGAATTGCTTGAGCCCAAGAGCTTGAGGTTGCTATGAGCTATGCCAGGTCACTCTACCAAGGGTGACCAAGTGAGACTCTGCCTCAAAAGAAAAAGAAAAAGGCTTGACACCCATAGCACAGTGGTTATAGCACCAGTCAAATGAACTGAGGCTGGTAGGTTCAAACCCAACCTGGGCCAGCTAAACAACAATGACAATTGTAACAAAAAATTGCTAGGCATTGTGATGGGTACTTGTAGTCCCAGCTATTTGAGAGGCTGAGGAAAGAGAATCACTTAAGCCCAAGAGTTGGAGATTGCTGTGAGCTGAGATACCACGGCAGTCTACTAAAGGTGATAGAGTGAGACTCTGTCTCAAAAAAAAAAAAAAAGAACACTTACTATACAATAAAACTAAATTTTACTGGCTCAGTGCCTGTGGTTCAAGTGGCTAAGGCGCCAGCCACATACACCTAAGGTGGCAGGTTCAAATCCAGCCTGGGCCCGCCAAACAACAACCATGGCTGCAACCAAAAAATAGCCAGGTGTTGTGGCGGGCGCCTGTGGTCCCAGCTACTTGGGAGGCAGAGGCAGGAAACTCATTTGAGCCCAGGAGTTGGAGATTGCTGTGAACTGTGATGCTATGGCACTCTACCCAGTGGGGGGACAGCTTGAGACTCTGTCTCAAAAAAAAAAAAAAAACAACTAAATTTTACTTATTATTTTTTTTAGAGACAGAGTCCCACTTTGTTTCTCTCAGTAGAGTGTGCCATGGCATCATAGCTCATTGCTCATAGCAACCTCCAGCTCTTAGGAGATTCTCTTGCCTCAGTCACCCAAGTAGCTGGGACCACAGGTGCCTGCCACAACACTCGGCTATTTTTTGTTGCAGTTTGGCTTGGGTCGGGTTTGAACCTGCCACCCTTGGTATATGGGGCTGTCACTGAGCCACAGGTGCTGCCCACTAAATTTTATTTTTATTTTTTTTGAGAGTGAGACTGTCTAAAACAAAAAAAGAACACTATTACTATGCAATAAAAACTAAATTTATTTATTTATTTTTTTGAGACAGAGTCTCACAACGTCACCCTGGGTAGAGTGCCATGGTGTAAGAGTTCACAGCAACCTCAAACTCTTGGGCTTAATTGCTTAAGCGATTAAGCCCAAGTAGCTGGGACTACAGGTGCCTGCCATAACACCCGGCTATTTTTTTGGTTGCAGTTGTTATTGTTGTTTAGCAGGCCCAGGCTGGGCTCAATCCCACCAGCCTCAGTGTATGTGGCTGGCATCCTACTCACTGAGCTACAGTTGCTGAGCCCATTTTTATGTTTTTTAAATCTCATCATATTCTGCCCCTCTCTCCGTTTTCTAACACTCCCTCCAAACTCTTCTTCACTTACTCCTTCTCCCAAAGGTGCACACACAGTAGGCATCTGACAATTCTTGACAAGTATCTAAAGACTCTGGTCTTCTAAACCAGGATCTCAGCCTAAACCTATGCTTAGACCTTTGATCTCTATCAACTTTATCCAAAGAAGGTGACAACTCTTAATTTCTGGGGTATTCTCTAGTTCTCAAGTACAGGGGCAATTGTAGGTGTATAAAGGGAGGGCAGGTGGGTTAATTCCTCCCACACTTACTGCACACTGCCAGGTACTGCAATAGCCAGGCACTTGGGGATGCAGGTGTCAGCTAGGTAGACAGCTCCCTTTCCTGGGAGCCTGTAGCCACAGTGGTTACCGCATCAGCCATGTTATTTAAAAAAGTAAAGATAAAAAATAGAAAAACTAGGCTTGGTGCCTGCGGTTCAAGTGGCTAAGGCGCCAGCCACATACACCAGAGCTTGCGGGTTCGAATCCAGCCTGGCCCACCAAACAATGACAGCTGCAACCAAAAACAAACAAACAAACAAACAACAACAAAAAAAAAAACAGCTGGCCCTCGTGGCGGATGCCTGTAGTCCCAGCTACTTGGGAGGCAGAGGCAGGAGAATTGCTTAAGCCCAGAAGTTGGAGGTTGCTGTGAGGTGTGATGCCACGGGGCCCTCTAACCAGGGCGACAGCTTGAGATTCTGTCTCCAAAAAACAAAAAAATTAAAAAAAGAAAAGAAAAAAGAAAAACTAGCCAGGGGTGGTGGCTCACACCTATAATCCTAGAAATTCTAGGTGGCCGAGGGGGGTGGATTACCTGAGCTCAAAGGTTCCAGATCAGCCTGAGCAAGAGTGAGATGCAGTCTCTAAAAATAGCCGTGTGTGGCTCGGCCCCTGTGGCTCAAGTGGCTAAGGCGCCAGCCACATACACCATAAGGTGGCAGGTTCGAATCCAGCCTGGGCCCGCCAAACAATGACGGCTACAACAACAACAAAAAATAACCGGGCGTTGTGGCGGGCGCCTGTGGTCCCAGCTACTTGGGAGGCGGAGGTGGGGACTCGATTGAGCCCAGGAGTTGGAGGTTGCTGTGAGCTGTGATGCCATAGCACTCTACCCAGGGGGATAGCTTGAGGCTCTGTCTCAAAAAAAAAAAAAAAAAAGCTGTGCGTTATGGCAGGGCCTGAGTCCTAGCACTTGCAAGACTTAAGCAAGAGGATCATTTGAGCCCAAGAGTGGAGCTTGCTGTGAGCGCTGACACCATAGCTTTCTACCCAGGGGGACAGAGTGAGGCTATCTCAATAATAAAAAGCAGCCCTCCTAAAGTTGGAGTCATTGACTGGGCATTCGAAGGAGATAGAGGGGGGAGTCCAGCCCTGACCCCACCCGCAGTGGGGCGCAACTCCCCCCTCCCCCCACTCCGTGGCTCGAGCTAGTCTGCGGTCCTGGGTCACAAAGGCGGTTGCCAGGCGCCAGGCGCAGAAAAGATGCCACTTCTGGAGCGTGCAGCCGGCGGAGTTCAGCAGGTGAGCCCTCCGGCCCCGGATGGTGGGACCGGGGCCGGCTCCCACCGCCTCCTCAGCCTCAACCAGAGCCGTCTGGCTCCCGCCACAGGGTAGGAACCCCGGGGAGACAAGTCCCTTCTTCTCTTGGGGAGGGTGAGCCTCTCGCACTACGGGGCAGCTCCAGTCCTTCGGGATCGCAGTTTACAGAGTGGGAGGACCTCAGTTGCATCCTGGCGCTACTCTGCTTTCCCAGGTTGGGTAATTAGGCGATGGGGCTTCTTGCAATGGCAGGACTCATGAAGGGGAAGCATTTTTGGGCAGAAGAGCCAGATGTCTGTCCCCTATCTGGGAGGTATTAGAACAGCTTGAACAAATTTCTTAGGTTCAAGCCCTCCTGGAGTAGATGATGGTGTTGGGTAGTAGGGATGGAGTGAACCATCTTTCTCAAACCCTGTGTAAAGGAGTGCAAAGACCTGGGTCAGAAACTTTCTCATCTTGTTTTCCTATATATTTAGGCTGGACATGTGATGAAGTCATTTACCTCTGGCTCTATTTCCTTTTTGTATAAATCAAGACAAGGATTTTGGGATTAAATAATTTGCTTAGGGAAGTTAATACCCTCTCCCCATACCCCTATTGCCATGGCCAGAGTAGCCCTGATCTCAGATGTTTTTTTTTGAGACAGTCTCACTTTGTCAGCCTCGGTACAGTGCCATGGCATCATAGCTTACAGCAACCTCCGACTTTTGGCTCAAGCGATTCTCTTGCCTCAGCCTCCCAATTAGCTGGGACTACAGGCGCCTGCCACAACACTCAGCTATTTTTAAGAGCAAGCTCTTGCTCAGGCTGGTCTTAAACCTGTGACCTCAGGCAATCCACCCATCTTGGCCTTTCAGAGTGCTAGCATTACCAGCATGAGCCACCTCGCCTGGCCAGATGTGTGCTCTTAAGGACAAAATAACAAGCACTGGAAACCTATCATAGGCTGTTTAGAATAGATAACTGACCCTTGGGTGTCAGTTTCTCATCTTAAGGCAGCCCAGATATTTTAACAATCATTTTAAAGAAAACTTGCATAAGTTATGAGAAGCATACTAGTTGGAGAAAAATCAACAAATACCCTTTATACTAACCATTATCAGGGGCAGGTCTTTGGTTTGAAATGTCACCAGCATGTTTTTTGTTTCTTAAAAATTTTGTTTTTTTTTTGAGACAGTCTCCCTATATTGCTCTAGGTAAAGTGCAATGGCATCACAGCTCACAGCAACCTCAAACTCTCTTACCTCAGCCTCCCAAGTAGCTGGGCACCTGCCACAATACCTGGCTTTTTTTTTTTTGTAGTTGTCACTGTTATTTTTAGCAGGCCTGGGCTGGGTTCGAACCTGCCAGCCCTGGTATGTGGCCAGTGCCCTAACCACTGAGCTATGGGTGCCAAGCCTTTATTTTATTTTTGAGATAGTTTCAAGCTATGTCCCTGGGTACAGTGCCTTGGCATCATAGCTCACAGCAACCTCCAACTCTTGGGCTTAAGCGATTCTCTTTCCTCAGCCTCCCAAGTAGCTGGGACCACAGGTGCCCGCCACAGAGCCTGGTTATATTTTTGTTGTTCTCTTGCAGATGTCATTGTTTTTTTTAGCAGGCCTGGGCCGGGTTCAAACTCGCCTGCCTTGGTGTATGTGGCTGGTGCCCTACCCAGTGGAGCAATGGGTGCTACCTTTATTTTATTTTTTAAATTATGAGTTAATGAGTGTATCTGCATGAAGTCCAAAGTCTAAGCTGTAGCTGAATCCTTCACCCAGGAAGTGTGCCATATACCCCTACATTAGTAGTACCCAAAAGTAGGTACCCATTAGTAGTACCCAATAGATAGGATTAATTAAGCCCCTTTTCTCCTGCCCCCTACTTGAATTTGTGTTTTTCTCTGTGTGGCCAATAGTTCTTTTTTTAAAATGAA
Organism: Galagoides demidoff; assembly: GCA_963574575.1. Lineage (NCBI taxonomy): Eukaryota > Metazoa > Chordata > Mammalia > Primates > Galagidae > Galagoides > Galagoides demidoff. The sequence goes on along the minus strand of CAUYQV010159655.1, from coordinate 7,157 downwards.
CTTTTCTGTCTCACAAACTCTGGTGGAAATGCCAGCTTTTCACAGAATTGCTGGGTCAATTACTGGATATGATTAGATTTGCCACTGTTACCTTTTGCAGGAGAAGAGGCAGAGAAATACACTGGGGTGTAAAGAAAAGGGATCTACTCCTCTCCAACCTAAGAGGCAGCTTCTCCTGAATTCAGAATAGTGACAATTTTTTTTTTTTTGAGACAGTCTCACTGTTGCCCTAGGCTAGAATGTCATGGTCTCATAGCTCACAGCGCACAGCAATCTCAAACTCCTATGCTCAAGTGATCCTCATGCCTCACCCTCCTGAGTAGCTGGATTACAGGCACCTGCCACCATGCCCTGCTAGTTTTTCTATTTTTAGTAGAGACAGAGTCTTGCTCTTGCTCAGGCTGGTCTGGAACTTCTGAGCTCAAGCAATCCACCCACCTCAGCTTCCCACAATGCTAGATTACAGGCGTGCGCCACTGTGCCCAGACTCCTCTTATGTCTTTTTTTTTTTTTTTTTGGAGAGAGAGAGTCTCACTTTGTTGCCCTCGGTAGAGTGCCAGAGCATCACAGCTCACAGCAACCTCCAGCTCTTGGGCTTGGTGACTGTCTTGCCTCAGCCTCCTGAGTAGCTGGGACTACAGGCCTCCACCACAACACCCAGCTATTTTTTTGTTGCAGTTTGGCCAGGGCCAAGGTCAAAACCACTACCCTTGGTATATGGGGCCAGCGCCCTTTCACTGAGGCATAGGCACTGCTCCCAAAGATAAGAATTTGAACCGCCATGCCCTCACTAAAAGCATGACAAGGAAATTCCATGTTCTGATTCCTCTCCTTTAGGACTGTCAATGGCAGGATACCAGCTCTGGTCACCATGGACCCCACTGGACGAGAGCTTCCAATGGTTGCGGCATACAACACCTACACCTTCCTCCAAGCACCCCTTTAGGGCCTCCCCCTGCTTCCCACACACCCCTTCTGACCTTGAGGTGCAGCTGTGCTTTCAAGAAGTCACTCTAGTCCTAGACAGCTCATTCCTGGAATCTGGAGTGAGCCCCAAGTTACCATGCCACACATCAGAGCTCCGAACCATGAACAACAAGAAAGGACTGGTCAGGAAGCCCCAGCCCGTCCGTCTCAGTGGAGTGGATTCTGTCTTTGGCAGGGTCATCACAGCTCAGCCACCAAAGTGGACTGGGACCTTCAGAGTTTCTGACAAGTCAGCCTTTTGCAAAATCATTAGCAGGGAGCATCAGTGGCCCACTGGACTTAAGGAGCCTCAGATTCAGATGACAGTGACTATGTGCAAACAGATGCTGCGCTCTATCCTCTTGCTATACGCAACGTATAAGAAGTGCACCTTTGCCTTGCAACACTCCAAGTAAAGGGTCCTCATTTGAATCCCAGTTCTTCACACCACGTCCTTTGGTATATGTACCTGCAGTTTACAGAAACAGAAACCTGTCTACATCCACGAAACTGTGACATTGCCCAGCCATTTTGCTTTTCTGTCAAGCAGTAACCATTTGTGAGCCCCTTTTCTCCCTTCCCCTTCAAAAATGGGGCAGTAATACCAAGCAAGGGAGAACACTTACATTGCAAAGCTGAACAACAATTTAAAAAAGAGTCAAAACTAGCACACATGTACATGTGATAAAGAACCATTAAACAAACCATATAAAACCATTGAGCTTAGTGTGAACTCACTTAAACATGGAAAACCACAGTAAGTCGGGAGAGTAAGGGGTGGGGGTCCAAGGAAAGAGAGGTATGGATTTCTATGTACCAGAGAATGAAGGGGTAAATATCCATGTGAGTCAAGGATTAGTTTAAAAAACAAACAACTTACCGCCCCCCCCCCAAAAAAAAACCCTAACCAGTCACAACCTAACATTACTAGAATCCAAAAGTGGGTAGAAGTACTAACAATATTTTGAATAATATTTACAGCCTGGGCAAGAAAGAATTTAGTAGCAGCACTGAAACTAGGCTTTCTGGCGGAAGGCATTAAAATCTCCATTTTAGTTGAAGTGTACTTCTAATGTTCTATGTCTAATAAACTATATTTTGTAGCATTTTACAACTAGATTATAGGTATGACTCAGAATAAGATGGAAATAAACATTATATATACAAAATCAACATGCATTTGATGCTGCCTCCCCGCCCCTTTTTTTTGAGACAGCGTCTCACTTTGTTGCCCTCAGTAGAGTGCTATAGTGTCACAGCTCACAGCAATCTCTAACTCTTGGGCTTAAGTGATTCTCTTGCCTCAGCCCCCTAAGTATGCTGGGACTACGGGTGCCCTGACAATGCCTGGCTATTTTTAGAGGCAAAGTCTAGAACCCATGAGCTCGGGCAATCCACCCATCTGGGCCTTCCAGAGTACTAGGATTATAGGCGTGAACCACTGCGCCCAGCTTCCCCTTCTGTCTTATACTAACATATCAACCCAAACATTTAAATAGCAGCCAAAATATTCCTTTGGATTTTCATGGAGCATTGCTCTTCCAGGATGACCACAAAGATCTCACCTCAAATGAATTTGGTCCTTATAATAAGAGACATGATTTTAATCAGCAGAACTATGTAAGCACCAGTCTCCATTATTTTTCTACATAAACCTCAACTCAATTCCGTCTAATCCTTGAATAACGAAGGAAATCCAAAAATAGAAATAAGTTAGCTGACACAGAATTTGAAGACAATTTATTTATAAAACTGGGGCAAGCCTAAATTCTAGAATAAATCAAAGAGTTTCAACACTTGTTCCTAAGGCCCAGAATTACTGAGTTTTTACTCTATAGCATAGCACTGCCATGTTTATCCAACCCAGTAAATAATGCTAGAGTGGAAACCTGGCACTTTGATGATGTTAGATAATCTATGAAATTAATTAAACAAAGCCCCCTCTTTAAGAACAAAATAGGACTCTGGTTGTAGAGTAACTTAGATTTATCTAGAATCAACCATTAAAGAGACTCTGTGTTTAAAAAAAAAAAAAAAAAGAACAAAATAGGATCCTTCCAGTTAGAAAGGCAAACAGCAAATATCAAACCATGAACACAAAATGGTCAGAGCTGGGAGAGATGGGGAAGAGAACAGTCTCTCCAGGGTCTACTCAGAGTCATCATAACTTTCATCACTATCTTGCTCTTTTTCTCCAGCACTTGCTTGATCTTCTTCACCATCCTAAAGGATAAAGGACAAATAAGTATTTCAGGTTACTACTCTGGGTGACCCCATGAATACAGCTCCCACAGGATGTATGACTCTACTATGCTCGTTGTTAAAGTCAATGACAAATTTTAAGCCAAGCATTTTTAAAATAAATGAGCTGAGCATTGTGGCAGGTACCTGTAGTCCTAGCTACAGGGAGGCTGAGGCAAAAGAATTGCTTAAGCCCAAGACTTAAGAGGTTGCTATAAGCAGTGATGGCACAGTACTCTACTGAAGGTGACATAGTGAGACTCTGTCTCAAAAAAAAATAATAATAGGCTTGGCACTCCTAGCACAGTGGTTACAGGGTCAGCTACATACACCAAGGGTGGCAGGTTCAAACCTCGCCCGGGCCAGCTAAACGACAATGACAACTATAACAAAAAATAGCCAGGCATTGTGGTGGGCATTACTCCCAGCTACTTGGGAGGCTGAGGCAAGAGAATCTCTTAAGCCCAACAGTTTTGTGTCTTTTTTTGGGGGAGATAGTCTTATTATGTCACCCTCGGTAGAGTGCTGTAGTGTCATAGGTTACAGCAACCTCAAACTCTTGGGCTCAAGTGATTCTCTTGTCTTCCCCTCCCAAGTAGTTGGGACTACAGGTACCAGCCACATTGCCTGCTTATTTTTTGTTGCAATTATCCAATTGTTGTTGTTTAGCTGGCCCAGGCCAAGTGTGAACCTGCCACCCTTGGTGTATATGGCTGGCACTGTAACCACTGTGCTACAGGTGGTGAGCCAAGCCCAAGAGTTTGAGGTTGCTGTGAGCTGTGACGTCACAGCACTCTACTAAGGGCGCAGGGCGATATAGTGAGACTCTGTCTCAAATAAATAAATAAATAAATAAATAAATAAAAATAAATTAGAGTCTCCCATTTTTTTTTTTTTTTTTTTGGAGACAGAGTCTCACTATGTGGCCCTGGGTAGAGTGCTGTAGCATTATAGCTCACAGCAACCTCAAACTCTTGGACTTAAACGATTCTCTTGCCTCAGCCTCCCAAGTAGCTGCGAGGACTACAGGTGCCTGCCACAATGCCTGGCCATATACATACATACATATATATATATATTTTGGGTTGTAGTTGTCATTGTTTGACAGACCCGGGCTAGATTTGAACCCACCAGCTCTGGTGTATGTGGCTGGCACCCTAGCCACTGAGCTACAGGCACTAAGCCTCCCCCACCCCCCCTTTTTTTTTTAAAGAGGCGGGGTCTTGCCATTTTTCCCAGGCTTATCTCAAACTCATGGCCTCAGACAATCCTTCTGCCTTAGCCTTCTGAGTAGCTGGGATAATAGGCAAGAGTCACAACCTCTAGCTTCCCATTCTTGACATCATGAATTCTTTTTTTTTTTTCTTTCAGTTTTTGGCCAGGGCTAGGCTTGAACCTGCCACCTCCGGCATATGGGGCTGGCGCCCCACTCCCTTGAGCCACAGGCACCACCTTTTTTTTTTTTTTTTTTTTGAGACAGAGTCTATGTCACCTTTGGTAGAGTGCTGTGGCATCATAGCTCACAGAAACCTCAAACTCTTGGGTTCAAGCAATTCTCTTGCCTCATCCTCCCAAGTAGCTGGGACTACGGACGCCCGCCACAGTGCTTGGCTATGTTTTTGTTGCAACTGTCATCGTTATTTAGCAGGCCTGGGCTGGGTTTGAACCCACCTGCCTCAGTGTACGTGGCTGGCGCCGTAACCACTGAGCTATGGACACCAAGCCATGGCAAGAGTTCTTAAATCTGAACTTCCTGGTGTCCATATAACCTATCTGAATTGTAGCAAAATCTTATAAAAGTACAGATAATTTTATTTAGGTCCCTGAAATTCTCAAAAGCATCTGTACTGTAGAAAAAAACAAGAACCTCTATTCTAATTTTAGTTTTCTATGGTGGCAGCTTCTGACTCTTGCTTTGGCTTTCACATTTCTATTTTTGTGTGTTCGAACATGTTCAAATGGTTTAACTCATTCCTTTCAATATGCAGAATGCTTCGACTTTTTTCCTGTTTAAAAGGCTTCAGAAATGAATTCATGGAAAATAGGAGGCTATAATGGAGGGGAATCTTCAACTTCATAACATATGCCACAACTTGAGATGCTCTTGAGTTATTCTAAGATTTTGTGATTGTCTTTTCTGGGTCCCACAACATTATATAAGCATAGAAGTTATTGGAGGGAACGGAGATGGGCACGGAAAATTTTTTTTTTTTTTTTTTTGAGACAGTCTCACTATGTCACCCTCTGTAGAGAACTGTGGCATCACAGCAACCTCCAACTCTTGGGCTTAAGTGATTCTTTTGCCTCAGCCTCCCAAGTAGCTGGGACTACAGACACCTGCCACAGCACCTATTTTTTGGTTGTAATTGTCATTGTTGTTTGGCAGGTCTAGGCTGGGTTCAAACCCTCCAGCTCTGGTATATGTAGCTGGTGCCCTAACTGCTGAGCTACAGATGCCGAGCCAGGCACAGAAATATTTGATAATAAACAGAAGCAGGCAAAGTTCTGCTCTTTCTAGCAACTTAGAAGAGTCAACAAAATGCAACGATTAATGCCAGACTCCAGGGCTTTTTGCAGAGATACCTCTCTTGCTTTGCTTTTGGAGACCTGGGATGATGTGTCATCCTCACTCTCATCTGCTGTGCTCTCCTGGGAATTTTGCGATATAATTTCTTCACCCTAAATGTGAATGGATAAGAAAAATGGTGGGTTATAACAATCACTTTTGGGATCTTAAGGAGAAAGGCTGAGTTTATAGGCAACACAATGGAAGATATTCTAGCCATTCGAAACATGGTCAAACATAGACACCAAGTTGTGATTCAACATCTAGAGAAGGTATACTCAACCTTGGGTTTTGAGATGCCTATTGCTCTGCTACAATAAGTAGTTCAATAAAAGATCCATCTTTGTGTTCTAGTATTGTGTTTTTTTTTTTTTTTTTGAGACGGAGCCTCAAGCTATCCCCATGGGTAGAGTGCCATGGCATCACAGCTCATAGCAACCTCCAATTCCTGGGCTCAAGCGAGTCTCCTGCCTCCGCCTCCCAAGTAGCTGGGACCACAGGCTCCCGCCATAACACCCGGCCATTTTTTTTTTTGGTTGCAGCCATCATTGTTGTTTGGCGGGCCCAGGCTAGGGATTCGAACCCGCCACCTTAGGTGTACTTGGCTGGCACCTTAGCCGATTGAGCCACAGGCGCCGAGCCTCTTTCCCACATCTTATGGCAAGGATATTGAAGGTATTTATTTGTGCCCAGAAATCAACACAGTACCTTATACTGTGCCTTAAATATTTAGAACACGTTGGTTATTTGAATGAATATTTTAAAATATTTGATTATTAAATGAATGGATATTCAGATGTTATATACAAATGAAAACAATAAAACTCAGCCCCCAACCCCCACATCTAAATATTTTATATGAGCATAATCCTTTGTGGAGTTCATGCCCTCACAATGAGTGGACATTTATTGAATAATTTACCCAGTCACAATCACAGAGTATCTGTTGAATAATCTGTTGAACTGTGGTCAACCCCAACTATAATTTATTCTTCCAAGTGAAATCAGGAATCAGGGAAAGATTTGCCTTTCAGAGCATTAAGAATGCTAAGAAAGGAAGCAAATTAACACATATTTCACACCTACTAAGTGCCATACATTTTCATGTGCTCTTACTTAATCTTCACCACAAACTTGCATTCTCTTTATTTTTTTTCTGAGGAAAGAAATGGCAAAAGTAGATTGCCCAAGTAGGAAGCGCGAGGGGGCTTGTTTGACTCCAGAGCTTGTTCTTTCCCAGTACTTATTTTTTTTTTTTATTAATTGATTTCTGTGTACATTGATGCAAACATGGGGTACATTGTGCTGTTTCATATACAATTTGAAACACCTTCATCAAGCTGGTTAACATAACTTTCACATCATTCGGTTAATCATTGTATCA
>CAUYQV010159652.1:0-16063 GCA_963574575.1 Galagoides demidoff | reverse complement strand
TTATATACACCAACAATAGTCAAGCTTAAAAAACAGTCAAGGACTCTATTCCATTCACAGTAGTACCAAAGGAGATGAAATATTTGGGAGTTTACCTAACAAAGAACATGAAAGATCTCATAGAGAACTATGAAATTTTAAGATTAAGAGATAGCTGGAATGTTAACAAATGGAAAATCATACCATGCTCATGGCTGGGAAGAATTAATACTTACTTTAAACACTTCTTCATTGTTTGAGCATCTCACAATGTGTACAAATTATAGAAGTCAAAAATAAGTAAAAACAGTGAGGATATTTGTATCTATCAAAAGGGTAGAGATACTGATAGACTACCTGACCCTTGGAGCTTCCAGACCAGGGTTTCTCAACCTGTGCATTGCTGGAGGTGGGGGGACCTGTAGCAGCATCCCTGGTCTCTATGCACCAGGTGCCAATAGCACACCCTCATCCTAAGTTGTGATAACCAAAATGTCTCTAGACATTACAAAATGTTCCATGGGGACAAAACCACTTCCAGTTGAGAACAACTATTTTAGATGGATTGTTTAAAACACACAGTTGTCTTTTGAGCTTCTAAGATTGGTGGCTTTATTAATCTCATCTCCCAATTGGCTCTCTGTCAGCACCTTTCCCTAACTCCATTCGTCTGTGAGTCAGGAGATGCAGCCTCTGGTTTGAGTTCTGCTGCTTACTAGCTATGTAATCATGGGCCTTCCTGAGTCTTATTTTCTTCAACCCTAAAATGGGACCAATAGAAATGATGTGGCTAAAGGATAACCAGGTTCTTGCTTCCAGCTGGATCTTTTTCAACTGCTTTACAAGTACTCATGTCTTTCTCACTGAAACCAACAAGTCAACAATGTTTCTGGACCCCACTTCATCCTGTAGGTACATCCTATCTCTCTCCTTTCCTTTATGGCCAAATTGTTCGAAGAGTCCTCTCATTCTTTGAAGGCATTTCACAGACCTCTAACCACTGAACACATCCCCCTCTTGATGTGACTCATTTGCTGGTTGGTCATTTCTTTCCCCTGAAACTCTCTCTTGGCTTGATGCCCCAGGAGACCCTACTCACACTGTTTCCTCTCTACCTCCTCTTCCTCATCCTAGTGCTGAGATGTCAGGGTTCCTCAGGTTCTTTCCCAAGGCCCTTTGCTTCTCACTCTATCACTCTATACCAATGGTTCTCAACCTTCCTGATGCTGCAACCCTTTAATACAGTTCCTCATGTTGTGGTGACCCCCAACCATAAAATTATTTTTCTTGCTACTTCATAACTGAAATTTTGATACTGTTATGAATCACAATGTAAATATCTGATATGCAGGATGTATTTAGGCAACCCCTGTGAAAGGGTCTTTTGACCCCCCAAAGGGGTTGCAACCCACAGGTTGAGAACCACTCCTCTAGACCAACTGAATGATGATCTCTGAGGGATGAAGCAATATTATACAAAGCCCCCTAGATGATTCTAATGTACACTTAATATAAAAAAATCACTATTCTATAGAAAACAAGCAGTACTTGGCACATAGTTGCCCAGTATATATTGCCAAATGCATGGGTAGAGGGGCCCCAGTGTGAAGATGGAGATAGCTGCTTTCTCCAGATGCAGCATTTTTCTTAGCAGGACAGTGGGGCAGAGAAAGAGGCTGGGGGCTAGATGCCATGCTTTTCCTGTGCTGGGTCCTAGCAGATACTTCATACTCAGAATAAGAGAAAAAGACAGAATTTCAAGCAGAACTTGTACCCAGGAGCCAGTAGCCCCTGAATCAGCAAACTGTCCTATAGGGTTGTTTCACTCCATTTGTAAACCATAAAGTAGCCTTTGAGAGAGAAGGCAGCTGGAGAGAACATATGCTAGCCCCATGTCTGTCCAAATAGCTTTTAAGGGGAGCATATAGCTGGTCATGGCCTGTAGCAATGTTGTCAGAGAGGAGGAGGACCTGAGGCTGAGGCCCTACCAACCAGGACAGGGAGCTGAGGTTGAATATTCCATCCTCCTGGAGAGTGGAACCAGACCACTCTGCTCCCAAGCCCAGGGCTTCTAGACAATGTCAAGGGTAGAAGAAGGCCAGGTTGAGGGAGCAGAGAAATTCTGCTTACAGTCCTGACACACTGACTGTGGCATGGCCTCCTATGATAGTCTGACCTGAACTAAGGCCAGGGTCCCTCCCAGTCTGCCATGAGAACTGTCACAAAAGTACAGACTGTTCTAAGTCATAGATGAGAAGGCCCTTTGAGCCCCAGTTCCACCCACTGCATGGTTTTGATGGAAAACTGAGGCTCAGGTTTGGCTTATCTCTTGGCCAGCTGCCGTGGGCCTGCTTGGCCCTATAGAGTTGATAGTTTCTTTCTGCTTACATGCTAGAGGAGAGAGGCAGACTACAATTTTAAAAAGAATATGTAAGTAAAACATGTAACAAGGAAGATGGTGAAAAGTGTTATGGAGAAGAAGAAAGCAGTGGAGGGGCCTAGAAGTGCTAGGGTTTGAGATTTTAGATGGTATGGTAAGGGAAGGCCTCCTTAACAAGGGACCATTGCAGCAAAACCTGCAGGACTTAAGCAACTGAACTGACATACTCCAACTGTACTGTGGCAACACCTGAGAAAGGGCTCCAACCTCTAGACTGGCTCCCCCTAGGGCCATAGTGGGAGGGCCTCCTGGGAGGTCACCCTGGGGATTTTTGCCCGGCCACAGAGATAAGCGTATCTTCTGAAACTGAGACTGGGCATAGAACCAAAGGCCCATGACACCCTGGGTCAGGTAATGGTAACAATAACAGTAGTGATAATAATAATAATAGAACCTTTAGTCTGCATTGAGCACGTACTGTATGCCAGGTACTGTTTCAAGTATGTTACAAGTATTGTCTCATTTTATTCTCACAATGACACTATGAAGTGGGTGCTGTTCTTATGCCTATGTCAATGAGAAAATCGAGGCTCAGAGTGATTGGTTACAGAACTTGCCCAAGGTCACAAAGCTAATGAGCTTCACAGTCCAGCTCTGATACTCCGGAGCCCATGTTTTATGGACAGGAGCAGGTTTTAGCAGTCTGGTCTAGAACAGTTGTCTGAAAGCAGAGGCAGATGAGATGATTTCTTGGGTTCGCTACCATGATCCTAAGAGCTGAGCAGCCCAGAGGAAGTTGAAAGTGACATCTGTCATGGCAAATGACCTGAGGGTAGGATTATATTTGGAGCCTCCACGTGGGAGGTGGATTACATCTTCCCTGGAATGAGAGCTCCATGAATACAGAGCCCTGTCTGTTAGATCCTCTGCTCTATCACCAGTGCCTGGTACTTAGTAGGTGATCAATAAATACTGGAGTAAATGAATGAATACAAGAATGAATGAATATTCCATTCTTACTTCTCAAAGGCTGGCCCAGACACAGACATTGCCATCTTTCCCCAAAGCCAGGGAATCTGGATTTGTGCCTCCTTGAGAATGTGAGGCAAGGAAAGGCAGAACAAGGGCCAATAAGGACACTGCTGATGTCAGGAGCCAGGGTAGAACCTGGAATTCAGGCCTGAGGTGCCAGGAGGCCACCCTACTTGGGCATACCTCCTCATTTTATCTTTCCCACAGGTCAGAGAGGTGGGAATTGCTATTCTCTCTCAATGAAAGATGAGGAAACTGAGGCACAGAGATGCCAAATGACCTTCCCTGAATGACATGAGCAGTCTGGGGTGGAGCTGGATTTAAACTCTGAAACTTTCAGGTATTGGCCAGGTAGGCCAATTACTTGGTGTGGTCCCTGGCTGGGGTACAATCAGAAGTTCCCTTCCCCACTTTTGCTATCTACCCTTCCCTACCCCAACCTCCCAAACTCCTTTGTTCTTCAGCTGTCCCCAACTTTCTTCAGTATCCCGAGGAATACAGGCTCCCCATGCAGTAGCTCTACCCACCCTGGAGTTTGAGGCAAGGCCAGACCCAGCAGGAAAGAACAGACCTGCAGTGAGACAGATCTGAGGTTGAGCCCTGGTTCCTCCACTTACCACCTCAGAGACAAAGACCTTCTATGTCCCCGAGCCATAGTGTCCTCCTCTGTAAACTGGGGGAAATATCACCCATCTCACAGGGTTGTTTTAAGGACTGACTGAACTCATTTAGGGGAAAGAGCTGGGTTCTGGGCAAGCTGGAAACAGGGAGAGGCAGCCATAACCCACTATATCACAGTGTACACAGCACACCATCATTAATCTCTAGGCTCTCCTTACTCTGCATAGCCGTCCTGTTGGGTAGAGTTATTGTCCCTTTTTTCATAAAAGAGAAAACCAGGACTTGGAAATCATCTGCCCACCAAAGGCATATAGTCTAAAAGTTGCAAGGCAGGGATTCCAAGCTAGATGCACGTGACTTCCAAGTGTGTGGGGAGCCCCCCAAGGTCAGTACTCTTTTACCCTCCTACATCAGACCTGGGGGCCATGTGGTGGTCTTGGGAAGGGTTGGTTCCTTTGATCACCTCCTCCAAAGCAAGATTCAGTGGTACAATGAGAGGTCCCCCAAAAGTGAATACAGCCTCGTGAGGAGCCTCCCTCTAAACAGCTCTCACCGTGCAGTGGCAGCAGTGAAGAAAGGAAAATGGTATTCCCCTCAGGATGGTCAGGACAAGGGCTGGAGAATGAGCAGGAGGCCAGTGGAACACTGAGGTGGCATAGCTCAAAGCTAGCAAAATATGTCTTTGTCCATCTTTAGAGGTGGCTTACTGGACAAGCTGGGACAAGACCCATCCCTGCCACTATGTCACAGCAGCTATCCCCACATGCATGGCTCTGCCTGGAACTCTAGACTTGTCCCTTTGTATAGAATGACTCTCTTCTCTGCTGTAGCCTGTGAAGCTTTTTATTTACCTCTGATGCTCTGCTAATTTTCCATAGTGTTTAGGTACAGACTTATTTTTGTTATCTTTTTGGCACTTCTGATCAGCTTGGGCTGGAGCCCATTAAGGCCTGCTTTCATGCCTACTTACTGCTCTATGCTGGTGTGCATCCCTCAGCATTAGCCTCTAACTCACTAATTCTCCCCATGACTGTGGTCTACACTAGATCTGTCCCATTCAATGAGGTTTTCCTTTTTAATTTAAATAAGTATATTTTTATTTCCAAGATTTTGACTTGATTTTCTTTTCATATTTCTCTTCCTGTTTTTGTGTAATCATAGTTCTTCTTTTAAGGAATATCATTCCTTCATTTATCCCTGTGAGCATCCTAGACATGCTTATTTTTAAAATCTGTCAGCCTCTTCTTCAAAACTTCATCTGGAATAAATTTATATGCTGATTGTAGATTGTATTGACTCTCCCTGGTTTCTTTGTGTGTTTTTGAATTTTGGTTTGGAGAGGGAGAATTGGTGTTGTTTTGTGTTTGTGTTTTATTGTCTTGAAACGGTGTTCACCCCTCCCTGTCTGGTGGGTTTGTGGTAGTCTCCACGGGCCCTCTTAGACCCCACAACCCCCAAGGCAGAATCAGGTCTTATAATCACAGCTCAGGCTCCTGCCCTAGGGGAAATGTCAGAGCCCTTCTGTTCCAGCATAGAACTTTGGGGCTTGGTTCATTTCTTGGTCATGAGGCCAGGTCTGGCTCCTCTCAGCTCCCCACAGCCCAGGCTGCCTCATAGTCAGAACTCTCAGCAGCAGCTGGCAGCTGTCTTTTCCAGCTTTTATAAGGAGAGCCCGTCCCCTCCCCCCCCTGGCTTTGGCCTCCCATCCCACAATGGAGCACTTGTAGTACCCACAGGAACTGAGTCCTGGCCACGCCTCTCTATACTCCGACCCAAGGGCTAGCAGGCCACAGCTCAGCTCACTGCTTTGCATTTCTGTGCATGCTGTGTATCCCATTTTTAAACCTGACTCTGTCTTTGTGGTTTTCTCTTTTTCTGGTATATTGATCATCATTACTCTGTGTTTCATACCATCTTCACTGGCAGTGCCCTCTAATTCTATTGTGTGTGCTCTATGGACCACAATCAGAAATTATTTAACCAATCCCCTATTATTGAACTTTTAGGTTGTTTTCCATTTGGAGATAATACAAACAAGAAGGCAATAAACATCCTTAATGTATTTGTCTGATTCCTAATGTGAAGTTGTTGGATCAAAGGGTGCAGCTATGTTTAAATTTGATAAACACTTTATTTCACGTGTACCACCCCAATCGTCACCCCCACCACCACTACCACCCCTATCCCATTACTAGTATCTGAACAGAACAAGGGAGACCCTAGAAATAAGAAGGAAACTCTAACTTGGTATACACAGGTGAGGCATTTTCAGAGCACTGCTTCCCTGCTCCAAGTTCTTCTAGAACCTCAGCTCCTTTCCATGAGTTATTTAATTTAATCTTCATGACACCCATACAGGGTAGGGTAATATGATCCTCATTTTGTAGAGAAGGAAGCTGAGGCTTAGAGAAGTAAGATGAGCACCTGAGCTTTTGATGGTAGGAAGAGGATCCACGTGAAGCTGAGGAGGGAAATGAGGTGTTTACCAATCCACTGTGCTGCAGAAGGGAGGTCTTCTGACCTTCTCTGATCCATGCATTTAAGAATTTGGAACCCTCCATGATGCCATGGTATACAGTGGTGTGCACAGCTCCTGGAGGTCTGGATTTAGGTACTCTGGGATAAGCCTTCACTATGTGGGACAAAGGCTAGCTTTGCCACTTGGGCTCAGCTCCGGCTAGTTAAGCAACAACAGGCTCTTCTTCATCATCTCATTTAAAAATTCGAGGCAGCTGGGTACAATGAGTGCACACAGGCTCAGGATTCAACTAGATCTGGATTTAATTAGCACTCTGCCACTTTGCTGTGGCTTGACCCTGGGAAAGCCACTTTGCCTCTCTGGATCTCAGTTTCCATATCTATAAAGTGGGAATAATAAGGCCTCTCTTTTTTTGAGACATAGTCTCACTTTGTTGCCCTGAGGTTGAGTGCCACGGTGTCATCATACCTCACAGCAACCTCAAAGTCTTGGGCTCAAGCAATCTTCATGCCTCAGCCTCCCAAGTAGCTAGGACTACAGGCACCTGCCACAATGCCCAGTTAATTTTTCTATTTTAGTAGAAATAAGTTCTCACTCTTGCTCAGGCTGGTCTTGAACTCCTGAGCTCAAGCAGTGCTCCCCCCCTCAGCCTCCCAGAGTGCTAGGATCACCAGCATGAGCCACTATGCCTGGCCAATATGGCCTCTCTTGGAGAGACATTGTTAAGATGAAAGTAAGGCTGGTGTGCCTGGCATATAATAGGGATTCAAATAAAGTCTGTTTCTGACAACAAAGGTGAAAGGTCACTTAGCCAAGCTCATCCGGCCAGTGGGAGACAGACACCCTGTTCTGACTCTACATTCAGTGTTCTTACCAATATCAGTATCCCAGCCTCAATTAGTTACTTGTGTCACTGTCCTTCAGTGTCACTGTGCTCCCTTGTGCCCCAAAGGAAGCATGATCCCAAGGAGCCTTAAGCCCTGGCCTCTGTGTTCTCCTTCAGCTCTTGCTGCCTCTGTGGGAGCCCTAGCTAAGCCAGGTTGGCTGGGCTGCCTGACCCAAGCATGGACCCAGGTAGCTCCATATGTGTCCCTAGATCCCACTGCAGGTGATCCTGGCTCTGCAAGATGCTACATGCTGTGAGAGCAGGAGGTGTGAGGTCACTGGACTCAGGCCCCTAGCCTACTCACTGCCTAGGCCTGTAGCCTGCAAAAAGTTCTGTGCTCTCTCAGGGACACTGCCAGCAGCCTGTTGAAGGATTGCAAAAAGCAAGAATTGGCTCTTCCTCCTCTGTCAGAAGGCTGCTATGTTGCCTCTGGGAGGCAAGTAGGGCTTGGGCTTGACTTGGAGATTTCTTTTTTCTTTTTTTCTTTTTCTTTCTTTCTTTCTTTTTTTTTTTTTTAATAAAATGCCATTTTAATTCTTTTTTCAGCAAACATCTATCAAGCATATAATTTATGCCTAGCACTGTGTGGGTAATTATTACTGAGCTTTATTTATTTATTTATTTATTTATTTATTTATTTATTTATTTATTATTAAATCATAGTTGTGTACATTAATGCAGTCGTGGGGTATAGTATGCTGGTTTTATACACAATTTTAAATATTTTCACCAAACTGGTTAACATAAGGTGCCCCAAACACTTCAAAGTCATGAGCTCAGCTTCTCTCTGTGCCCTGGGGGAAAGGGGTAGGAGGAGCATATTGCCACCACCTCACAGAGAGGAAGTGGAGGAGACCAGTCTTTGCTCAGTGCTGTGGCACATGAAGTTGTTTGCTTGTGGGCTCAGTGTGAGGGAATGGGGTCCTGGCAAACAGAGGTAAGGCAGGGATACTCAGAGTCCCAAATACCTGCAACTGTCACAGCTTGAAACCTGCAACTCAAATCAGGCAGAAAGACCCTGTCACAGGGAAGTGGACACTGGGACCTAGTGAGAATAGAACTGAGGACCCAGGCCCTCCCATCCTAGTCACTGGCACACTCCTAAGACTCTTTCTGCCCACTCCTGGCAAGTCAGTGTTCTGCAAGCTCTGTACTAGGCCCAGGCCCTTCTCTCTTCCCACCTTCACTCACTTCCCTTAGAAGGTGCCTTCCACCTCTGTGCTGATGACAATAATAAGAGCTAAGATGAATTAAGTGCTAAGCCTGTGCTATGCACTGTTCTAGGCATTGCACATGTGTTAGTTCACTTAATCTTCACAGCAACCCAACGAGGTTGGCACCACTATTACTCTACCATGCAAAGATACTGAAGTCTGGGGAAGGTTATGGAACTTGCCTGGGTCTCCCATCTAGAAAGTGGCTGATGACTCCCAAACTGCTCCCTTTCTAGCTGGTTTCTCTCCTTGTCTCCTTTCCTCCTGCTGCTATGGTACACATTTACTGGGACACTAGACAAGCTCTTCAAATTGAGCACGGAAAAAACCACACTGGTGGTTCCCCAGTACCCATACCTCACCCCAAAGCTCCTCCTCCCAGCTCCCCAGCTCCCATGGTGGCTCTCTCATCCCCTAGACCCCTGAGCGGTATCTTACATTCCTTTCTTTTTGCCACTGCAATACCTAGAGCAGTGATTTTCTGCTGGTGTGCCGTGAACATTTTTAAATATCATTAATTAAATTATTTTTGAAAGAAGTTCGAAGCTCAGTAAGCATATTCTTGTCCTTACTCTTTTTTTATTGTTGGGGATTCATTGAGGGTACACAGAAGCAGGTTACATTAATTGCTTTTGATAAGGACCCTCTACTTTTTTTTTTGATCAACATAATTTAAGTGTGCTGTGGAAGTTTAACTGTAGGTTCAAGTGTGCTGTGAGATAAAAAAGTTTGAAAAACACTGACCTAGGCTGGGCGCCGTGGCTCACACTTGTAATCCCAGCACTCTGGGAGGCCAAGGTGGGTGGATTGCCTGAGTGCAGGAGTTCAAGACCAGCCTGAGCAAAAGCAAGACCTAGTCTCTAAAAAATAGCTGGACATTGTGACGGGTACCCGTAGTTCCAGCTACTTGGGAGGCAGAGGCAAGAGAATCACTTAAGCACAAGAGCCTGAGGTTGCTGTGCACTATGATGCCATGGCACTCTACTGAGGATGACAAAGTGAGACTCTGTCTCAAAAACAAAACAAAACAAAACAAAAAACCACTGACCTAGAGGGTCTGCCATCCTACTCATTCACATTTCCTCAGTCTCCCTCCTCTTTCTCCTTCCCTAGTGTTCCTTCCCACTTGTTTTTGTTTTCCAGCTTTGTTTTGCTTTTAATTGATGCATAATAATTATACATATTTATGGGGCACAGGTACTTCTTCACACCCTGGAGGAGTATAATAATTATACATATTATATACAGTTTCCATATGACTTAACCATAATTCATTTATCATTTCTCTGTGGTAAGACCATTCAAAATCCTCTCTTCTAGCTATGTGGAAATGTACAATACACTATTGTTAACAGTATGGCCTTACTATGCAATAGCACACCAGAACTTTTTCCTACTATCTAATGGTAATGTAGTACACCACTGCAGTCCAGAAATAGGAAAGAGTACTTTCAGCATGTGAGGTCAAGAAGGCATCACAGAGGAGGTAGTATTCAGATGGAGCTTAGAGATGGATATTCAAGATAGGTACATGGGAAGGAGGAGCATATTCCAAGGGTGTGAAGGAGAGTGGAAGACAAGCTGGAGTATACCAAACACAGGGGTTCAGGGCATGGAAATGTACCTTGGAAGGATGGCAAGGAAGTCAGCTTGTCTAAAGGAAGTGAATGGGGAAGTAAAGGATGAAGCTCAGCAGATAGCTAGAGTTCCAACTATGGGGGCCCTTGAACATTTGAATAAGAAATTTAGCCTTGATCCTATAGGCTATGGGGAGCCATGGTAGGATTTTGAGCAGGGAAAGGACCTTCTGATGGCAGTGCAAAAGATGGATTGGAGGGAAGAAGATGAGACTAGAGATATGAAATAAAGAATCCATAGATCTTAAAGAAGTGGAGTAGAATAGTGTTGGCTCGGCGCCTGTGGCTCAAGCGGCTAAGGCACCAGCCACATACACCTGAACTGGTGGGTTCAAATCCAGCCCGGGCCCACCAAACAACAATGATGGCTGCAACAAAAAAAATAGCCGAGCATTGTGGTGGGCACCTGTGGTCCCAGCTACTTGGGAGGCGGAGGCAGGAGACTTGCTTGAGCCCAGAAGTTGAAGGTTGCTGTGAGCTATGATGCCATAGCACTCTACCTAGGGGGACAACTTGAGGCTCTGTCTCAAAAAAAATATGCTCCTCCTTCCCATGTACCTATCTTGAATATCCATCTCTAAGCTCCATCTGAATACTACCTCCTCTGTGATGCCTTCTTGACCTCACATGCTGAAAGTACTCTTTCCTATTTCTGGACTGCAGTGGTGTAATATGTGGCTTGGGAGAGAACATAGGATTTGGAGAAAACACTGGCCCTGACTCCTGACTTTGATCTATGGAATAAGTGGGAAAGCTGCCTCTGTGTCTCAGTGTCTTTATAACATGTAGCCACAAACACTTCTTCTCTGGGTTGTTGTGAGGGCTGAATAAAGATGGTAGCAAAGGCCTTGGCACGTAATTAACAGGACATGTGAGAGCCCATCATCACTCCATGCCCACTGCCCTCTGGTCCACAGCATGCTATTCAACCACCCACCACTCCCAGGAGTCATTCTCCCTCTTTGATTTTTGAGGAACACTGAAATGTGAGAGTAAGGTATAAGTTCTGGACACAGAAAACCTTTTCTTAGAGGAGACCTGGACACCTTGTTTCTGCATTTATCAACCATCAGGCTTCTTGGCTTTGTCCCCTGGGCCAGGGTCCAAGGACTAACAGGATTTTTCTGAGTTTAAACATACAATCTGTATTTCCCTATGTTTTTTTCTCCCAGTCTGATGAAGGCTCGCCCTTGGACCTTACTTCCCTGGTCCTTTAATACTGAGTTCAGGAGAATGGCCATGGGGACTAGGGTACCAAGACAATCTTTTGAGCTTAACAGGACAGAGAATAAGCATCTCTTAGACATGCATGGGTCATGAGTCACAAATCTCATTCCCTGATTCAGAGAGTCACAGAGTAGCAATGCTAGGTTGGTTTTATCAACCTGTTTCCTGGCATTGTAGCTGGGAAGACTGAGGTCCAGAGTGGGCAAGGGACTGGTTCAAGATCACACAGCAAGATAGTGACAGAGCACAGGCCTCCAGACTCCAGTCCAGGGCCCTTTTCCCTACACCCAGGACCCTAACTGATGAAGCAATGGTGATTGATGATAGAAGCTGGGTGTGAGGGCTGCAGGAGGCAGGGATTTGAGGGGGGAATGTGGGACAGAGAGGCTGCGAAACAAAGCCCCTAGTGCTGAGTGGCAGCCCACCCTGGAGACATCAGACTAGCTATCACGCTGTTTCTTTTGCTGAGGATTAACACAAACATCCCCCAGCTGCAGCCCTCCCTTCTGGCCAGCTGTGCAGGCTTTGGGTGGCATGTCCCAGATGCAGGAGGCCCCAGGCTGGAGGCTGGACTTTCTCTCTTGTGACGTTGTGTGCTCTCCCAGCATCCAAAGGGCATGGGCCAGCCTCTGGCTCATCTCTGCTGTCAGGCCCAGTGAAGGACAGTCAATACTTCTGACTGATCAAAGGCACTCCCACCCTCTGGCCCCTGGAGTGTCAGGCCCGAAGGCAAGTGGGAGAGCCCATATGCCATCCTGCCATGCTTTGAAGTCCCAAGGCATTCTGGGAAGGGACTTGCTCTGGATTGAGGCCTCCAGAACACAAACTTAACAGAAATTCCAGACACGTGTTATGATGGAGGCAAGAGAGCTAAGTCCTGACCCCTTTGGCCAGTCCTTTTACTTCTCTGGGCATTGGCCTCCCCATCTAGGCCAAGAGGGCATTGGACTCGGCAGAGTAAGGGCCAAGCCATCTCTGAGATCCCATGACTCTGTTACTTTCTTTTTCTTCTCTTGGAGGTCAGGTGGGTAGGGAGGCCAAGGGCAGGCTGGTGGTCAGGAGTAGATACAGTGTGGCTCCAAGAACAGGGTGGGTAGGATAGCTGGGGGAAGGTTATTCGTTCACTACTGATTCATCTGTTCCTGGAGCAACTACTGCATTCCTTAGCACAAGGACTTGAACATAGGGCACTCTAATGTACTATTCCACTACCCAAGGGACAAAGGTTCTGAGCTGACCCAGCTCCTCATTTTGTAATATCTCTGTTTTGGAGCTAGGATGGGTATGCTGGTTCTTCACTTTCATCCAGCAGGGGCCAGATTTAGCAGGAGTTTTGACTGACTCTGACTCCAGGTAAGTTAAACCTAAAGTGTGTTTATTGTAAAGTTTTGGGATGGCTCACCAACCTTGGAGAAAGGCAGGCACTCAGGGAGATAGGGAAATGTGCCACAGAAATAGGGGACAGTTAGGCAGGTACATGACTTCTGGCACTGTCCCACCTCCTATGCCCCCTAACCCCCACCAGGTGCCACTAAAATTTGGCATCATTTCATTTGGCCTCTTTACATGAAGAGGATCTGATTAGCTATTAGGGGGCTGGGAGTGGGGACTCTGGGCCTGGCTTTCTCCCCTCACAGAGAACTTCCTTCTTCCCTAGCTCTCTCCAGTTACTGTGACCTAGATCCAAGCTGACATTCTTTTCTGATTGACCAAGCCCTTCAGCTTTTCCAAATGCCCCAACAACCCCTAGGCTTTCTGAGCTCACTATTTCTTCAAATGACATCTTTTTCCTCCCTATGTATGGCCTTTAGGGTCACAACTGGAGGACCCTCACTGGTCCTGAGCACCTTGACTGGCCTGTAAACCAGGATGTGGTGTGACCTCTGGGTAAATGATGAAAGTGGGGTACCAATACCCTGTGCCATCTGCTCAGGTGGCACCTGCTAGAAGGACAGTATGTCCAGACCCATGATTGCCCCAGGAGGATCAGTAAGAGGGGAGCTGGTCTGCTCAAAGCCGTAAGGGCTGACAGACCTGATGCTAGCTTGTCAAGAAGCCAGCTATGCCGGGGAGGGGGATTCCTGAAAGCTATCTGGTGGAGGGCAGGCTGAACATGGGAACCACACTGGGGACCTACTGGTGCTGATCCCTCTCATAGCTGTGCCACGAGCCCTCCAATCAGAGGCAAAGGGTATCTCATGTCTACCACAAGCACCACTGAAGTGGCAACATCCTACCAAGGTGGATGTAAAGCTGGCTTTGGGACATTAGGGACATTATGTAACTTGCTCAGGGTTATGTACACAATAATGAGCAGAGTTGGAACTTCCAGGTTCTTGGTTAGCAACAAAGAGCTCTAGCAAAGACCACATTGTACTCACTCCACCAGATAGCTTTCAGGAACCCTCTCCTCCCTCCAGCCTCCTGCCTCAGGCTCTAACTCAATTAGAACCACAGTGCATCAGAGGTGACCTTGGAAGGCAGCAGTCTAGCCTTCCCTCATACGTGCACACAGTTGTGCATGCACATAGAGTTCATGGGGGAAATCCAGGCTTGAGGGGGGAGAGGAAAAAGCCAATGATTGGCAATCAAATTGAAAGATTTAGACAGCAGATCTTTAGGCTCCTCTGACAGCCACCACTCTTGAGTACAGGACCAACTGCCTTCCTGTCCTTATCTTGTAACCCAGCCACAGCACCTGCTTCCCACTTTACCCCGTCCTGAAGTTTTACATCCAGGGCCCAGCCTACTGCTGAAGAGCCCCCTGTCCTCTGCCTGAGCACAGGGCACCCCTGGGGCAGCTGGTGCCAGCACAGCTACCCCTGTAGAAGAGCCACCTCGTTTCTGGCCCACTTCCTTCTGTTTCAATAGCATGTGAGAAAAAGAAGCTGTTGGTACCAGAAAGATTCCAGGGGGAAAGGTAAAGCAGCCAAAGTGCTGCTAATGGAAAGGTAGCTCCTAACCCCTTCCATCAAAGCCCTAGAATCCAGAACTCCAAAGGCCCCAGGGAAGAAGTAAAAGGAAGCTGAGTTGCTTGGTGGCCTTCCCCCAGGCCCCTCTGCAAATGCCTGGCTGCTGCAGCATAGGGGGCAGCATAGGAATGATAATAACCATTCATCTGGCTGGCTCTTACACACACCAACTGGCTTCCTACCCCTCTTCTTGTCTCAGTCACAGAAAGACTTAGTAATTATCCCTGATGGCATGATGGAAGCTCAGAGAGGACAAGAAACCTCTCTGAGGTTGCACAGCCAGTCAGTAGTAGCATTAGGCACCAATTTGCAGTCCAAGATTTCACAACCCATGCATATTCCCCTTAGCTTTCTGCCTTCCTTACAGACCCAGGCTTAGGGCTCCTGGATCTTTGCCCTAGTGGGTAAAGGGGATAGGGAATCTAGGCTGGGAGGGACTGTAATAAGACAGGGTTAGAGATGGAGAAGAGTGTTGAGGATCAGTATGACAAAAAAGAGCAAACTACCCATCCAAAGTTTCCCTCACTGCCCTCTCTTCTGAAGAATTTTCTTTCACTTCTCTTTTAGA
This sequence comes from Galagoides demidoff, assembly GCA_963574575.1. Taxonomy (NCBI): domain Eukaryota; kingdom Metazoa; phylum Chordata; class Mammalia; order Primates; family Galagidae; genus Galagoides; species Galagoides demidoff. Next base: position 1,068 of record CAUYQV010159652.1, on the reverse strand, counting down.
ACAGATATATTGGCAACAAATTCTCTTAAGTTTTCCATCCTTTGAGAATGTCTTTACTTTCACTTCACTGATGAATGATATTTTCCCTGTTTATTAAATTCTGGGTTGACAGTTCATTTCTTCTGGGATTTAAAAATATTGTGATATTCCTTCTGGCCTCCATGGTTTCAAATGAGAAATTTGCCTTCATTCATACCAAGGTCTATTCTGATTCTAAGAGGATGTCTCTGGAGATTCTCTCTCTCCTCATGACTCAAAAGGAGGCAGGGTGGGGAAACAGAAAGAACTCTGGGGACTGGGAGTTGCATCATAGCTTCACTACTTCCCACATGTATGACACCAAACAAGGCCCTCTGCCATGCTCAGCATCAGCTTTTACACTGTTGCCATGGCAGGGTTGGACTGAGATGCCTTGCTATAGACTTCTTTTGTGACCTTGACATTCTCTGGATCTCTGGGGATGATCAGATTCCCCAGGACTGTAAATCTTCTGGGAATGAGGAGAGAGAAACCCTACAGAGACATCCTCTGGCTCTGCTTTCCCTTGGGGAACATGTCTCAAGTCCTGCACCTTTCACTTCCCCCCTTCTGCCTTCCCTCATCTCACCCAGCCCATTGAGGCAGGGATTGTTCTTAGGATATTCCAGGCTTACCATCCCAACTCCCAAGCCCTGATCAACTAGGGAATAACCCCTCATTCCCTCTAACTGGGGCCATTACAAAGCACCCCTTTGGTGGGGTAGTAGGGGAAACCTGCAGGACTAATTTATGGCTCTCCCTGCCCCATCCACCTTATAATGCTTTCTGAATGTTGACTTTTCCCAGATATTTGTACTCTTTTCATGCTGCCATTTTGTTCCCTTTGCATGAGAAATCATTTCTCCCTTGTCTACTCAGAAGCATCTTACAGAAGCAGCACTAACTCTTTTTTTTTTTTATTGAATGGTAACTGTGTACATTAATGCACTTCTGGGGTACAGTGTGGGGTTTTCACATGCAATCCGAAATACTTCCATCAAACTGATCAACACAGCCTTCATGTCATTTTCTCAGTTATTGTTTTAAAAC